>JANIEX010000241.1:0-43656 GCA_027627405.1 Leucocoprinus birnbaumii
TTTCATCCCGTTGTTTTGATCCGGTGTATGATACCTATGAAAGTCTCATGGAGCGAAGTCCATGGACGTTCGACGCAATCCTTGCTGTGGCAGGTAAAATTCGGAGCGGGAACGGGCCATTAAGTCCAACATTCTACAAATGCCTGGAAGAAGCGCAGGGGATTGCCCGGTCCTCCTTGTTCGGCCCGGTGGTAAGGAAAGAAGCGGTCCAAGGTATGTTGCCCTACTTACCCCATCTATCCTTTTTTGCAATAGTGTCAATAACGTTTCTGACAATAGGAATGCTTTTGTTGGCTGCTTGGAGTACTAACGGGTGGCTACCAAGTGGTCACGCTATGCGAATGGCTCTAGATCTCGGGCTTCACCGAGCCTTGGAGAAGCTGGCTGAGGATAACGGAAAGAAGCGATCCGAAGAGGAGGAACGGAATCTCAGTAGGTCTATCAGCCTCTCTTCCGGAACGTAGAACTGAATTGAAATAGTCGTCTCGGCCCGCATCTGGTGCTGTCTCTATTGGTTTGACCATCAGTGAGTAATAGGGCCTCGAGCGCTCGTTCAAATCACTTGGCAGCACTGGTAATGACACCGTTTATAAATAGGATGAGCCTCGGAACGGGTCGACCTATCGTCCTGCGAGATGAGAACTCCATTAGGCATTCGCGAATCTTGCTCAATCATCCAATGGCTTCCCCCACGGATGTGAGGTTGATTGCACTGGTGGACCTCATTGCTCAAAAAAGTTTGTCTTGTTCACCTCGTTCGAAGACAAATTCTAATCTCAAGCTACAGCACAAATCTACGAAACTCTCGTTCCATTAAATGGTCAAGTTAACCACAACACACTTTCATTCATTCGACGTGCGTTCGTCGCGCTTGATAACTGGTGGTCCGAACATGACGAACTGCATCGTGAGCCGTGGACTGGTTTATTCAGGTTTCCATCTGTTGATTTGCTCTTCAAGGTCGTACTATGGACCAGGATTCTCTGCTTCGCAAAATTCTAGCAGGCGAACTCCATTATGCGAAGCTTTGGGTTGTTTGCGTTGCTCTCCGTGGAGTTGCGTGGGACAAGATGCCCTTTGAACAGCGCGAATTGGCCTTCCAAGCCAAGGATGCTGCTTCAAATTGCCTGGCCATCTTCCTTAACTCTTCAGAATATCGGTTAGTGATGCCATCCGTCCTTTGGATTTTTGTTTGAGAATGAAGGTTCTAACATTCTCACGAACAGCGCTGCCCTCCGTTATGCTGTTCACGATAGCCTTGTAACAGCCGCCTTTTCCGGCCTCTTCTTGCTCAAAATGGCCAATTTGTTCCCTACGGAGCTCGATTTGGGCGCAATCACTGCACAAGTTGAACAGCTTGCTCAACTCTTGTCTGACGTAGCCGCTGAGAGATACGCCCTGACCCTTCGTATTATGCTTGCCAATCTGCGGCGCAAGGTGGGAATGGGCAATGCTGCCAGCTTACCCACACCCACTATGCCTCCACCCGCGTTTGCCGAGAACATGATTGTGTCACCCACCTTTGCAGATCCTGCAATGCCACCGCCTTTCACAATGGAGGAGTTAGGCTTTGTGTGGCCCGCCGATCGTGGTGTTGTCAGCCCGGCCGCTATCCCGGTCTGGCTGCAAGAGCAGGTATGTCATTAATCAATGGGGGGGCCCTATCATCCTTTGTTGACCTGAAATGTAGAGTTTGACGGATCTCGGGTTGCCTGTCAACGGATCCGACGGTATCTTCCTTCAGATGGGGGGACCAAATGGATGGATGGGCGACTTTCCTGTCATGCCTGAGGCATGGTGATGATATACATGATACTACTCCAGTCTGATTATCAGAAGCGCTGATACGAAGGATCGGGTATCCAACGACATAAAAAATGTAAACCATATTCATCGATCGATGCGGATATGAATGCGACTTGATCTCTATTTACTCCTCTTCCTCTTCCTCGTCGCTGTCGTTTTGCTGTAAAAACTGCGTTATATGTTAGCTTGTCTTGTATGCTATCTTCTACTTTTACTGGATATATCTTACCTTGACCAACGGTTCGGCGCTTTTGAGGAAATGCTGCCGGCCTTGCGGCTTGGAGCCCTTCTGATGCCAATAAATAATAGCTTGATCAGAGAGGCAGTCCTTGTTATACAAGACCTTCAAAAATCGTGAGTTGGCTCCTGGGCTTAGTGAAGGAGGAAGTTACCTTGAGGATTTGGGGGAATGCCTTGATAACTCGAGTGTCCTCATAACAGTACACTTGCACGGTGTTTATGAGGTTAACTTGGGTTTTAGCGCCACTGCAGAAGGGCTCCAGAATTGGCGCGTATTTCTTCGCGAGTGACGTCAGCAACATGTTCTACAGGGACATTCGAATAAATGGAAGCATACCCCAACTTCTCGCAACGCGAGACCCTCAATCTGATCTGGGCGTGCATTCCAGTCAACGTTCGAGATACAACCCTGCCAAATACATTGGATGAGATCTCCTTCGGGAATAGGAGTTTCGTCTTGTCGGGCTTTGATCGCAGAGACGATTGTATCTGCAGGTTCATCCCGTTCAAAGAGATCTTTCAACTCTTTGATCAGCTCGTCTTTCAAAGCGGCGAACTGTTTCTTGGACCACCATTCAGCGACCTGGGAAAGACCCGCCTCCTTGAAATGCTCCTCAAGTGTTTTGGCATCACGTTTATTCGGAGGGAAGAAGGCGAAAAGGTCCTTGACACCTCCGCGCTTGAGTGTACCAGACAGATGATCCATCGACTGGTCTGCTAGATAAGCACGGAATATCAGGGTCAGGGCATTGGCGGATACATCTGAGCGAGAGTTGATGAGCGGAGAACACTTGCATGCAGGGAAAGTGTGTACCATTCTTCACAAGGTGGTCCTTTGTGAGACTGAGAAGGCAGCTGGCAGAAGCGAGGCCTTGGGAGATGAGTAGCCCGACTGCGATAGCAAGCTTCTCCGTTTGTGCCGGCGTCCAGCGATGGATGTATTGCAGGAGAGTAGGTAAAGATGATGACTCGAGAGGTCTCTGAAGATATTTGTATCTAGCATACGACCATGAGTGCTGAAGGATCGAGGGGCGCAAATCACATTGCACACCTGCGGATAAGTTTGTTGAGGACGTCAATGTACTTCTTGATGTCATCTACCTGTGCGGGCTCCTTGGCGTTAAAAATGGTGAAGGGGGATACCGGGGCGCCATCGTCGACGTAGTTGCCACCTGGCTGGAGGAGGCCACCGACAAGGATGATTTCGAAGAGAGCATCGGCATATTTGAGGAATTCAAGGGTCGATCCAGCTTGTACGAGTTTGTTTGTGTAGGCTTCAAAATCGCCTTCGGGGACGGTTTCGAGATGCTTGTAGAGTTGATCTCTGAAGACTGCAAGAGGTGAGCAGAGAGCGGGGACTGGAGAACAGACATACTGGACGGTTCGTGCTTGGCCTGGGCTTTGACTGCGCCCTTTCGTGCTTTTATTCTGACCCCCTGGAGCGAAGGCTTTGCAGCTGCTGCTTGCTGAGACATCCACAGGTTATCGACCCGAAGCATCAATCACCCGGCCTTTTATCACTTTGCTTACCTAACCATTATCTAATCGCTATGCAGTCCTGTGCACTCCAAGCACTGGGCGTCACCGTCACCAATAACCGTTTCCTCTTTACCACAGCCATGTCCTTCTCAGACTCGCCAAATGCACGGTCAAAGTCCATTACAATAGCCGACCTCGAGACCTATGGCGTATGTTCAGTCTCGGTCGCCGATCTCTCTCTGACCCTCCCCCCAGATCCTCAATCGCACATCAACCAACCATCCGACCTTTTCACTCGGCGTATCAGAGGATAAGGGAAGTAGACGTACCATGGAGGACGCACACTCGTTTGTCGTCGACTTCGATTCTATCAGGGGTCAAGGATTCTTCGCTGTCTTTGACGGCCACGCCGGGAAACATGCTGCCGAGTGGTGTGGACAGCATTTTCATGAAGTAAGTGTAGACCAATATACGCGTGCTTTAGGACTTATGTCTCCCCCAGTATCTTCTAGATGCTCTACACAAAACACCAGATACCCCCATTCCTGATATTCTTAACGCCACCTTCCACAACGTCGACGCCAGTCTATCACGTATGTGCGAGGAGTCTGACGGCAAGATTCATTCAGGCTGTACTGCCGTCACAGCGTTCCTACGCATCGAGGACGACGACAGCCACCAATCATTTGTACATGACGCTCCCACGTCCCCTATAGTCAATTCGGCGGCCTCTGAGAACGACGATGTCGCATCCAACAAGAGTGGAAGCGGCGACAGCCTTCAAATTAATGGTGAACTTAAAGATGGAAGGGAGTCTAAAGCCTCATCAAAGTCCAGTCGGATACGGAATGCCTTCAGAAGCATCGGGGGTTCATCAACTAGCAAGGCTATTTCTCCTACAACTCCTCGGTCATCTTCACCGACTGCTACACGTAAGGTATCTTCTGAGGGAGTCACTATCATTATACCCCCGTCCAATTCGAGACGTGTCCTATACTGTGCTAATGCGGGTGATGCTCGTGGTGTTCTTTGCCGCAACGGAAAAGCTGTGCGTTTAACGTACGACCACAAGGGATCTGACCGACAAGAGGCTAAACGAATCACCGATGCTGGTGGTTTTGTATTGAGCGGGCGAGTTAACGGTGTGTTAGCGGTGACGAGAAGTTTGGGCGACTCGTCGATGAAAGAGTTCGTCGTTGGCGCGCCATATACCACCGAAACAGAGCTGTGTGATGAAGATGAATTCTTGATTTTAGCTTGTGATGGTGTATGTATTGCCTTTTTTATCAATCTTGCTCATTAACTGACTTGTTCACTTCCCTAGCTCTGGGATGTTATCAATGATCAACAAGCTGTTGAGCTCGTTCGTGATACCCATGATTCGCAAGAAGCCAGCATCAAACTCCTGAAACACGCCCTTTCCCACCACACCACTGATAATGTTACCGCCGTTGTCGTTCGCTTCAAGCAGCCACCGCGGAATTCATGACGTAATACTGATAATTAGCACGTGTTCGGCATTTCTTGATTCTATAGGTTTTATTTTTCTAGGTGTTCTTACTTAATTGTTTCTTGGCTGTCGATCTTAGGGCTTGTATACTGTGATGACACCGGTTTGTTGTGACCCCGACTTATGGGAGACAAGTACACAGCATATGTGATATCTATGTAAAATGCGTTTATTTATTTCTTGGCGTGTCTAGACCAAATTAGGATTCGGCTCAGTTCAGCGCTCACCCGCTCAGCCTCCATGCCTACTTAAACTTCCAACCACCTCTTCTTATCCACCACCATCATTGATTCTATGTCCTATCAAGGAGCGCCTTATCCAGGGCCTACACCCAACTATCCACAGTCATACCCACCTTATGAGCAAAACACACCCCTTCAACCCTACGCGAATGACACTAAGAACCCATACGATGAAGGCCGGTTCAAACCCAAGAAGAAGATCAATGATCCAATATTCCTAGTCTTTTTCATCCTGACCGTATGACTCTCGTGTCGATCCAGCTTAACCCGTATACTAAACTGGCATCCTTCCAGGTCCTGGGTTTTGCCGCCGTGTCGGGCATTGCTCTGCACGACTGGATCTCAAACGGTGGCCTTGGGGGCGGTCTAGGAAAACCAGGAGCACAGACTGGCACCGGTGTTACTCTGAATAGGTGTGCTTCATCTAGATTCACAGGTCAAAAAACTGACTTTGAGCGTTCAACTACTCTCAGGAGTGCGGTGTACCTCTTGTTATTGATCACTGCTGCTGCGGTATTGCTATCAGTAATATATCTCATGCTGGCCCGCGCATTCACCAGGATCCTGATGCATGTTACACTTGTGTTATCCATCCTGCTCAACATGTGGGTGTTCCAGTGTCCTCTTCGCTTCCAGACCACCGCTGAGTAGTCATCAACTAAAAGCGGCATATGCATCTATTATTGGATTACACGCTACTACTGTGAGCATTTCAACCCACTGTTGGGACCATGTATTTCCTTTGGTCTGATCGTTGATGTTCTACTTACCAGCGGGCGCCATCATTTTCACCGTCATTGCTCTCCTCTCTGTGCTCGCATATTGGGGCTATAGATCGCGTATACCATTGGCTGCACTCCTACTACAGGTTGTAATGGATGTTTCCAAGCATCATTTAAGTGTCTATGCTGTTGCATTCACAGCGTTATTCGTTCAAGCTGCCTTCGGCGTGTGAGTGGTTTCAAGAGCTGGATACTCACCCTTACATCGCATATTGATGTGATACTACTCGCTTTAGGTGGTATGTTTTCACGGTGATCGCAACGTGTGTTGTCTTCGTAGCTATGGATTTTCCTCGCTGATTTAGTATTGTAGATACGCCAAATGGACGCCGAACAGCCCAGGTGAGTTTCCAACGATAGGATCTCGGACAGGTAGCTAACCTTCTCTAAGCCTGCAACTCCGGTACAAGCTGCTCAACCGGCAAGGTCGGGGGCTTGATCTTCTTCGAAACGTTTGCATTCCTCTGGTCTTCTCAGGTCGTTGGAAATGTGGCGTTGGCTACACTTGCCGGTGGCCCTTACGGTTGTTGGTACTACTTTGGACCCAAGGGTACCTACGGAGGTGAAATGGTAGCTAATTCATGTCTCTGAATCATCTCCAAAAGCTGATGGAAATGTCGGTCAGCCCAAGAATCCGACCATCTCTGCATTTGGAAGAGCATCAACCCTATCCCTGGGTTCCATAGCGTTTGGTTCCCTCATTGTGACCCTGCTTGATTTGACGCGGATGATTCTCGAAGCAGTCCGGAACTCTGCAGCTCAGGATGGAAATCGTGGGTACACTACAAGCATAAACCTAAACCAGGCTAACATTGAGTGCACAGCTGTCGAGGCATGCCTTGCCTGCTGTGCCGCCTGTTTCGTGGGCTGCATTCAGAATATGGTTGAATATTTCAATAGGTGAGATTGACTCGGTCGTTGTAGAACTGATTGACTAAACCAATGGCCTTCAGATACGCCTATATTGAGATAGGTCAGTCTCTCGAAATTCTAAATCCCCTCCATCTCAACTCAGTGATTCGTAGCTCTCTATGGCAAACCTTATCTTCCGGCCGCTAAAGACACCTGGAGGCTGTTCAAGGATCGCGGTAAGGGAATACTCCCACTGTTCGGACTTCTTTTTCACGCTCTCATTCCTAGGCATTGATGCACTTGTCAACGACTCACTCGTCGGAATGAGTGAGCCTCCGACCTCACTGAGACTTACCGGCTCTAATCAACTTTCTAGCGCTCACTTGGGGAGCATATGCAATTGGACTACTTTCATCCTTGTTCGCTTATATCTACCTTCGAAGTATGAGTGTCTCTTTCATCGTGACCTTGATCAGTGTTTAACTAGCATTCCAGTCACATCGCCATCATACAATGCTGATGGTCAATATACGGCACCCCTTCTACTTTTTGCCTTCCTCATTGGAATTTCATGCTGTGGGCAGATCTTTGTCTCTTCCGCCAACCACTGCGACTCATACAGTGACCTAATTACCCATAGCTCTGACCATGTCTTCTGCCATTGAGGCTGGCGTATCGACCATGTAGGTTCAATGAGTTTTCGATGGGAAGAATGTTGACTTATTGTTATCCTTCCAGTTTCGTCGGTTTAGGTGAAGACCCCCAGGTCCTTCAATACAGAGCCCCTGAGCTATTTGGGGTATGGAAGCATCCATGAAATTCGTTCTTTCTGAGGCTCACTCTCCAATAGATGATCGCAAGTCATTATCCTCATGTAGTCTCAGGTGTTCCCAGGAACTACTGAGAGATTGAAGATTACACCATGAGCCCAGTAGCTGCGCGGTATACCCAATTCCATTATTCTTGCCTCTTTCTCCGAATATCCACAAATTACTCTTGTTCATGTAAGTTCATGTAAACAGTTCAGTCCATCTATCGGACTGTACACTGCGGGTGAATCAATAATCCTCGTGGATTATCGAAAACTTATTGTAAACCCTTGTCCGTATATGGCAGTACATTCCATATATGGACGTGCTCTCAGTAATATTTTAGTTAGTTTCCAATAATCCCAGTGTATTATTGGTTCACCGGCTCAGTGTGTATATTTATCAAGGGATGACTATTTCATCGTCCTTGTCGATTAGTGGTTAAATCATCTCGTTGTGGTTATCACTGCTCCGAGAAGCCGGAAGTTCGAATCCTCCCTGGGACATTATTTTTTCTTCGTTTATATATATGCCTCGAAGGGCGAACGCAAAGCAAATATTTCCATGCCCATTCTTCAACGTTCAACGTTCCAACCATTGGAAGTTTGGAAGTACAAATCGTCCTACCTGTTTGAATTGTTGGGGCTGAGGCATTTTTGAGTACCAACACGACCTCATGCTATGGAATCAATACGATCATCCACAATGATGTCATGGGTTGCTCACATAGGTCGGCAGGTGACTTGATGAATTGCCACACCTCTGTCGACCGCAGTGCGGGGATTGTGCCTCTTTACCCCTTGCCCAGTCTTCGCACCTGCTACAGCGTAGGTTTACTTTCTACTACGAGTGTGATACAATGAGGAAAACTTCATACGTCGTGACTTTCATTCTTGTGGCTGCCATCCTCTCACTTGTAAGCAAGAGCTTCAACGTCTTCTGGCCGTGGAAAAGCTGTGTTTATACTGCTCACAGAATGTCGTTTCCATCAAGAGAGATGATTGGTAAATGGTTAACGACTTCCCCTTTGCCAACGCAAACCTCACCCAGATTTCATAGGCTTGTCATAAAACTCCCTGAGATACTTTGGACCAAGACAACCTTAACATACGGCCTTGCCAGTCGCTGCGAGCTCATAGAAACTCGCCTCCCCGAGCCAGGCTCTGACAATGAAATCACACGTCGCTCGTACAATTGTCGCAAGTTCCCAATAGACGTCCAGGACAAGTGCGATTCCGAAAAACGGGCTTTCTGTGCGGAATGGACCAGTGCAGGATACATTGATCAAGTCGCTATTGGATTTGGAGCCGTTT
Organism: Leucocoprinus birnbaumii; assembly: GCA_027627405.1. Classification (NCBI taxonomy): domain Eukaryota; kingdom Fungi; phylum Basidiomycota; class Agaricomycetes; order Agaricales; family Agaricaceae; genus Leucocoprinus; species Leucocoprinus birnbaumii. The sequence continues at coordinate 9,034 of JANIEX010000241.1, forward strand.
CTTTGTTGGCCATCTTGTTTGGTGTCACGACCCATTCCAGAAGGAGAAGGATTTGGAAAGCCGTTGCATGGTTGGTGTTCTTACAAGGTATGTTTGCTTTGGTCGGCGTCAAATCGGCGTCAAAAACTCTGTCACTTTGAGCTGACTTCTCGGGAACAAATTGATAGCCTTGCTTCAAATCACGGCGTTCTCAATCATTACACATAATTATGAGACCGTCAATCTCTTTGAACAGGCCCGCCTAGGTCAGCTATGCTATCTGGCACACCGAGACTCAAGGACTCACGTTCACGTTCTTTCCAGGCACTGGATACGTCCTTAACATCCTGTCTTGGATATTTGGTCTTTTCATTACCGCTGGGGTGATTGTTACTGGCATGGCTGCCGACAGTGGGCACAGATGGGCCGCAGGCAATCGTGCTTACCGACGGATCTCTGGAGGCCAGTGAAAACAAGGGTATACCGATTACTGGTCATCCAAGTAGCGTTCGGCTTCCTAGACTTGTACTAGCCAGTGCGTTTGATCTTGTTTTCTTGTCCGTTTTTGTGTATCCCAGTAGTGTCTTCATAGATAGGCTGGTCGAGCCATATCATATTTTCCCTTTTTGTTGTTCTGCTGACTGCAGATCCATGTAGTCAGGGGTTGTGTTGTGTATTGAAGTGTATTATTCCCCAGATTGTCAAGACCGTCTTTGCTGGTTGAAAGGATCTGCCGTTACTGCTGCATTTCGAAGGGAGTCGGATTCCACTTTCTGAAGCAGTTCCTTCTGACCGTAGCCCGAGGAGCTCTTGAAAATAACGGTGAGGAGCAGTGTGGCAACAACCGTGCGAGAAAAGCGATCGCTTATGGCAAGCACTAAAAGTGTGACCTTGAGGGCCGAAGTAAGTAGGTTCATCCAGGATCACATCGAGTTTCTTGAGCTCAGAGACCCCACTAACTGCTTACTAGTCACTTCTACGACACGACATTCAAAAGATGATGCACCACACTGCGGTTGGTTCGCCATTGGATTATTTACTGATCTGGGAATCCTTCCGAAGCACTCCAACGCCGCTCTTTGACCAACGTGGGGAGCGGAGTCGCGAAGAAGCTGTATAACTCTACTTCCAGAAGTAGTGTTTCTTAACGTTCCTTGGGAACTTACGGAGGAAAGTTAGAAAATAGTGACATGGTCCACTAGCAACCAATCTTCTTGCTTGGACTAACACTTCTTTTCACATCCAGCTGTGCCATTGCATGTGGACCAGAACTCCATTTCGCAAGAGAGGACCACTGCGACAAACGTGCGACTGATTATAATCGACAATACTAGCCTAAGATGACGGCAGGAACGCTATAAATGCGGTACACTCCATTGGGTTGTGCACTTGGAAGAATGCAAGTCTTGGTTGCAGCCCTACTTTTGGCCCCAAGCGTGCTTGGGAATTTAGCGCGATTCAATCAGAATCTAGCTTTTCGCTCCCCGTTTGCCAATGAGCCCTCGGTAAACCTCTGCATTGACTTTCAAGAGTGAACACGTTCTAACTCCTAGGGCAACAGTTTGCTCTTGACACGGAAGCTATAAGCCGTCGTAATATACATCCTGTCCGCAGGGATGTAGTCGATGCATCCAAGTTTAAAGATGATGTGTATCCAGGTTTCTTTGGCTCAGATTTCAGCAACGTGAGGTCGACGTTCGGATTGCCAACCATGTGTCATTCCTGACAGTAAGGTATCATGAAAAGGCTCCAACTGTCTGGAGTTCTGGTATCAACTTCACGCATTCCGGTGAGCATCACTTCATAATATTTGTTCCAAAATCACAAACCAGAAATATCTGAATTTGTTAACAGTCGCCAGCGTGGGTATCACCCTTCAACCAAACTCAGTAATCGTAACATCTGTATGACCCGGTTTAACAGGGTGACCCTTTCGATACTTCTGTCATTCTTTGGACTCGCGCCCAGGCTTTGCCCAGCAGTTCTGGCCAATTACCGGACCAAAGTGTGCCTGTGTGCGTTTCTTACAAGATTGGTACCTCCAGTGACCTTTCTGGAAGACCAGTGGACTCTGGCGAAGCGTTTACTAGCTACGATATCGACTTTACAGTCAAAGTCGAAGCAACTGGATTGAAGGCCGATACGAAATATTTCTACCAATTTGCGGATTGTACCAACCCTTCAATCGTCAGTCCTATTGGCGCTACGAGGACCTTGTCGAACAGCAATAGTGAGCTGGACCATGATTCGATTAATGGATGTTCACCCTGATATCTCTCAACAGCTCCCGCCGAGCGGGTCAATGGCGGCAAACCATTGACATTCGCCGTCTTCTCTTGCTCTCAATTTCAAGCAGGCGAGCTGATGTTTGTTGTCCGGACTGAACGAGACTAATACTAGCACACTAGGGTGGTTCAATGCATACGGCTTTGCAGCCCACAACACCACCGCTGATGTTTTTGTTCATCTCGGAGACTATGTGAGCGGAAAGCGATCTCTACCCAACGCCATCTTAATCAGGTCCGCGTAGATTTACGAGTCCATCGGCAATGGTGCACCTATCGGCCGTCAAACCCTCGGCAGAGAGCTGGCCACTATTCATGACTATCGCCAACGGTTGGGCCAATACAGGTCAGACCTTGACTTGCAAGCAGCTCATCAGAGAGGACCTTGGATTACTGTTTGGTGAATTCTCTCAGTCGCCTGCTTGGATGCGGTACTAATGTTCCATCTTAGGGTGCGTGATATTTCGTCTTTTGCCCTCGATGTCAAATGGGCTAAACCCTCGTTCTCACAAGGATGACCATGAGGTGAGCGGGCGTTGTTCCCGGCGATCAGTTACAGTGTTTGCTAATTTGGAAACTACAAGGTCGCAGATAACGCATGGAAGGCTGGAACAACGGACTCCAATGATACGGCTGCTGGTTGCTCGTTCTCTCCATCAGGGGCGTGTTTCACAGATAGGAAGTTCGCTGGAGTCCGCGCATACCATGAGTGGATGCCTATTCGCCAAGTAGATGCAAAGGATCAACTCCGAATCTGGAGAAACTTCCAAATTGGAAAATTACTTGATCTGACCATGCTTGATACTCGTAAGCACCACAAAAGGCCAGTGAAAGCAATGTATTCAATCCTTGACGGTGCTCAGGTCAATATAATCGCGACGTGACTGATGTAAGTTGCCCGCCACAAGCTATTTGTTGACGTGAATGTTGACCCCTCTTGTAGGTCGGGTATAATCGCGGTGAGTAACCTACTAGTCCAATGATTCGTGCTTAAGATCTCTAAATTTTGAAATATCATTATAGCATGTAAGTCTTATTATTCATTTGAAACTAATTCAAGTGACTAAGTTTTTAAAGTTGTCGCATCGCTCGCTGAGGAGCCTAACCGAAGTTTAATGGGCGCAAATCAGGAACAATGTTTGCACCGGACAACTCCCCAGGCTTTGTGACACGGCTGACTTGTATTTCTGGCAGGGTTCCGGGATACCATGTCCCAGTCCAAATCTCGCGGGGCCATTTGGCGTGTCGTCGGGTAATTCCTCTCTCACTCTACTTTAAACCACCACTGATGAGGCCTCGACTTCCACAGTCAACAAATAGTCTTCAGTCAAAATAATAGATCAGGAAGTTGAGTTCGCGCATTTTTTTCTTTACAGAACGGCGCTGATTGCCGGCGATCATAGCAATCGACTTCGTGAGTTGGCAGAGGATTAGTGTTTGAATGTCTATTTACCGATTTGTAGGATGCATGGGATGGCTACCGCGCCAACAGAAACCGTGTACTGAACCACTTGTACAACAACAAGATCAGTAACACCGTCATCCTATCGGGAGATAGCCACGCAAACTGGGCTTCTGACCTTGCCCGTGAGTATCGACATTGTTCTTTATGAATATTGATATTCACCGACCAATTTGCCAGATGACAATGACGTCGTCGGGTGAGTATATCGTTTCTGCTGCAATTTCTATCGACGAACTTCCGCGAAACATAGGTATGATCCAGTATCAGGTCGTGGCGCTATCGGTGTCGAATTTGCTGGCACTGGTGTAACATCTACCACTGGGCCATTCGACCGAGAAACCTTTGAACAAGCGGTCAATACCTCTTCCATATATGTTCGCGACAACCTCGACTTGCAATGGAATGAAGGTTTCTTCCGGGGTTTCTTTACTCTTGAGGTTTCTCCTAAGACACTTACCGCGACCTATTACTCGATGAGGAACGTCAGTGAGTGTAATATCCCTATCACTTATCAAAACTTGTTGACTGATAACCTCGACCAAGCTTTCCGTAACCTGGATGGCTTTGCAATCGCAACCTTCATCGTGCATGCCGGCGAGAATCATTTGGCTCGTCCAGTTGCAGGAGGCAAAGTTCTTTCTGGTGCGCTCAAGTCGCAGGCTGGACATTAAGTCACCTTTCGACCAGCTTTGGGGTGACATGAATCAATGTAACAAACATAGTGTGTGTGTGAATGAGAATCAGATTTGATTATGACGGATTCCAAACTGGGTCCTGATAAATACACTAGCCTGAGCGTCCTTGAGAAGGGCGAGAGAGAATGTCTGATTCAAGGCATGCCTTGACGCATATTATCAAACTTGCTCTTCTCGTACGTCAGCCAATTCTCGCCATTATGCAAAGGACCCATTGCGTTCTTCACGAGCTTAACGAGACTTTGTCCGGGCTGAGGATCCTTACCGAAGCCTCCTTCCAATCCCTCTCGATGAGTACCCTTGTCACCACTCAACTCCCAGAACATACTTCCACCTAATCCTTCCTTCTTGATGTACTCGCCCTTCAATTTCCCGACGCTCTCGCTGTCAAAGCTGATCATCTCCTTTTTAATCGGATCGTATGTCCAGCTAGCACCGAGCCTCGGATCTTCGGCCACTTGAGAGCCAGGAAGAGGAAGAACGCGATAGTCGTAGACGCCAGCCTCCCAGGTTCCTTGACCGGTACCAGAGAAAGAGTGACCAGGGCCGTGTGTATTCGCGAAGGAACGACCGTAGAGCGGGATCCCAAGAACCAGTTTTGAACGGGCGACCCCATGCGAATGGTAATACTGGACGGCATCATGAGCATTTAACGGAGGTCCGTGAAGGTTGGCTTGGTGATTAGCCTTGTTGTCCCATGAACCAGCTTTTCAGAAACACAGGTCAGATATGAGGCTTTCACCAATTAGAAAAGTAGATGTATGCGTACAAAAGTCGTATGCCATCAAATTCCAGAAGTCAAGGTATTTGTCCATCTCGGCGATGTGAAGTTTCTGATAGTTTTGTGGACCACAGGGAGCGGCGATCTATGAAGCCTAAGAATCGAATTGAAGATAGAACCAGATCGACTTACAGTAAGAAGGAAGCGATAATCAGCTTTCTTCGCCTTTGCGTGGTTATCAAGAGCAATACGAAGTTCTCGTAAAAGCTCAACATAACCCCTGGCCTCGTTATCATTCGATGGATATTCGTAATCAACGTCTAATCCATCAAAACCGTAATCCTCCAGGAGCTGGACAGAGGATTTGACAAATTCGGCGCGGAGAGCTGGATTAGTTACGACGGGATGGAATGAAGGGGAGTAAGTCCAGCCACCAATGCTCAAGAGACTTTTTAGGTGCCTGTGCTCCTTCTTGAGCTTGTATATGGCTTTGAGGTTACCATAGAGGTTGGTTCCGACGTCATTCCAGGAATCGCCGGGATAATGGATGTCCTGGTCGGCCCAAAGGTCCGAGAGGAAGACTGTGCCAGAGTCTGCTCTGACATTGGCAAAAGCATAGAGAATGTGTCTAATTGGGTTGTAGTTGATACACCGCAGAGGCAAGTAATATCAGACGTACGTGAGGTCATTTGTTGGAATTAGAGAAGGAGGATATTTCCGCCCATAGATACCCCTGGAAGAGATCAGGACTGCGAACTGTGATACTAATCACTGAGGCTTACCAGTTGGTAAAGCTACCCAGCACTGTCAGACATGGACAAAGGCAAAAGAGCAATGTACTCACTATCCAATACTGTATTTACCGCTATTGTTGTGCGGCATGCCTATGTCGACTTCGATTTTGGAATCGGAAGAAGGAACTGGTGCAGACGTAGGAGAGCTGGTCTTGTGAGGCCAAACGGAAAATAAGCCCCAGACGAAAAGGGTAAATGCGATCCAAGCGGCGCCTATTAGGCAGAGACGCGAGTTGCGGAAGCGAGGGGCGCGAGGAAGCTTGTCTTGGTCGTCCAGAGATGAGTCGGAGTCCTGAGTAGGGAGTGGCTTGTAAGTGGCCGCGGCCATTGTGTTAGTGCGATGGTGGTTTATAACATAGAAATCTAAGGTGAACAGCCACCATCACCACAGCGACTAGTCCTTCTCCACAAGAACTCCTCTGCAAAGACTGCGCAGCTCTGGCAGTGTGTTCGGTCATCCGTAGCCTTCAATTCACTGCCTTTATCCCGCTCTCTCGCGTTCTGACTGTGTCGAGCTGCGTGATTTCTCAAATTCGTGTCGTGCTTGACTCGATGGAGCGGATTGCTCGCAGAACGAGAACAAATGCCGTGAACTGGTCTTGACGTCACGAGCCTTTTTCGGCGGCGCCCGAATTTGAGTGTAGAGATCGACATACTCAACTTGAAGCATTCGAGTCACTTAGTACTTACTCTCCCTGGATTGCAAAGGGCCCTCAGTAGTCAAATGACCCCTTCGCATCACTTCAATCATTCCCTGGACAATCTAACATCCGAGTTCGCTTAACAGGAATTCAAAACCACATGTCCGAAGATTGCCCCAGTGCCGACAATGATCCCTCCTGTTCAATACCCCCCGTTGGATCAACGTACTGAATGCGAGGACATTCCAGTTTTATCCCGATTCCCCGCAGGCGACGGGGAATATAAAAGCTCCTGGGAGTCTTTTCTTTTTGAACCCTTCGAAGCACGAAAATGCGTTCCTTAGCCTTCGCGACTGCTGCTGTACTCTCCTTTGCTATTGGCGCTGCACAAGCTCAGTCTCCTGCCTGGGGGCAATGTGGTGGTCAGGGCTGGTAAACTATGGTTCTATCTCGTTGCGTTATTACTTAGACCCATCTCATGTTAGGTCTGGTGCAACCACTTGCGTAGCTGGTTACACCTGCACTGTTAGCAACCCTTGTGTGTTCCTTCCAGAGGGCTCAATGTGCTGTACACTCACTCATGTACATAGACTACTCACAATGTCTCCCGGGAACGGCGGGTAGCTCGTCAGCCTCTTCTGCTCCCACCACAGGTCCCACTACAACCCCGACCTCCTCTAGTACCTCGTCTGCCACTACAACTTCTTCCGGAGCCGCTGCTACCGGCTCTCAAATCAGAGCCGTCACGAACCCAGTCTTTCACTTCTACCTCCAAAACAATGGTAAACCAACAGCATAATGAGTTTCGCGAGTACTGAAGGTTTCTTTTATTCTGTCATACTAGGCGGTAAACCCCAACTCGGCCCTGAAGCTTCCTCTGGTTATTTCACCATCTCTGGCTCAATTGCTCTGAATGGCGGCAGCAGCAAACTCTACCTTAACGTCAACAATACTGTTACCACTTCATATAAACCCCTCACTCTTGGCACTACCGCTTCCACCACCAACTGGGGCTTGGAGGGTGACACTATCATCATCACCAATCCTCGCCAACTCAACTTCATTGCTTGTGCTACGAGCAACCCGTCTTACTACGACGTTTACCTCCAGACCGGTAACGACACTCCGTCTGGTGCAAGCTGCACACTTCAAACCCTGCACTTGCCCTGCCTTTGCTGAGTCGTAAATACATACAGTAAACCAATTTTATGATCGTGGATATACATTTGAAGCATGTTGTAGTCCGCGTGAAAATAAAGTGTGACAAAAATTGTTGTGAACACCATGAAAGCCGGGGTATCTGTCTATGCTAAAAGTCAAGTATTTATGAATGATTGATCAATGGAGTGAATGTGGGCATGCATGAACAGGTCCGTATAAACAGGGTGTCGGAAAGAAATGCAGAGACAGCATGGTGGTATGAATAAAGATATTTGATCAAAAGAGATATACTTGAGATATAGGAGATAAGATATCATGATGTTGGCTGGTCATGATCTCAGCATTGGCCGAGGAATGAATTCTTCGGCCAAGGCTGTTGGTAGTCATTTACCCATGTCGTTAAATTTGGGTTCGTATATGCTTCAATATGCCTGCGAGGAAGGTGAAGCCATCAGGCACTGGTATTTTCCCCAAGTTAGAACACTTACTTATTGATATAATCAGCAGTCGGGAAATCCTTAGGATTACATCCAATATTGATCGCATGAGAGGGCTGATACACGCGAATATAGTCCACACGCATATGTGCAGGGAATGGGAGATTGGCAAGGTCGACGGGGCCGAAGTTCGTCGACATTCCAAGGTTCATGATGAGGTACTATTTCTTCCATCAGTGACGAGCTACTCCTTGCAACCACAGAACATACCATAGGCTCCTGCGGTACTGGTCTGTCACCAATCTGGACGAGAGGATCTGGACCGAGGCCGGCTCCTCGGAGAGTCCAAGACACCTTTCCACTAGAGATCCAAGTGATATACTGGGAAAATGTCAGCTCACAATGAAAGTAGAATGATCAAGGATCCTGCTCACTCCATCATCAAAACCAGGTTTATACTGGAAGACTTCGATGTCAGCGATACACCTCCGGAACGTAAAATGAGAAATGCACACCTCAAATCCATAGGTAGAATAACAACCGCCGCCAAATTCGTAGCAATTTGGGTCAGTGTCCGTGGTTACTGAGGTCGCTTGTTGCGTGGCACTTCCAACGAAGGTGTTCTGTCGACTGATTGTTGGGTCTGCGATGACCATATTTTGGGAGGAGTTGTCCCAAACATATGCATGGTTGAACGGCTGTGAAACCCGTATGTTAAGCACGTCATCATCTCGCTCCATAATGCAAACGAACCGCCCATTGCGCCGACTGAGAAACGTCCGCTACAAGTGTTTGCTTGTTGATCTGTGCGCGGGTCAAACCCGCATCAGTCGATGACGTAGCCTAAGTGGCACCAGCACAAACCTGAGCTTCAAAGATATCAATTTCTGGAGCTGATCGACCAACGAACGTTCCATCACGGTGTTTTGGACCCGGATGATCCTCTCCAGCACATGTACACCGAGATAACCTTTGCCCGGGAAGGTACGAAAGGACCCCCCCACGCTTCTTGTCCCCGTCAATAGTTGCCGCGACAGGCTGTCCATTGACACTCTGATTCGCGACGGTCCCTACGTCACAGCTGTCGTAGGTATATGGCCACTGGTAAAAGGGAAGAAATAGGGTCAGAGGATTGCCGCGGCAAGCCGAAAAAAGAAAGAGCGGAGCCAACGAATGGAAGTGGAAGGATACAGAAATAAGCTGAGAACGTACTGTTCCTTCTAGTGAAGCACCGTATCCTGCTCGACCAAGATTTCCCATAGCCCAGATTGCCGGCCAGAACCCCAGGACATTATTGAACCCAGGCAACTGCACGCTTGTCTCGATATAGCCGCCAGTAAAGCAGAACTTGTTCCTGTTGAGATCATCAATCAAAAGTCAGCTATTTTAATCCCCACAATGACGCAAACAACGACGTAGTACCATGTCGACATAAGTCCTATGCGATGAGAATGAAGCGTGAGTTCCACTTTGTCCAGAGTGAACGGATGGAAAGATGGGTTACTTACCTCCTTCGTATTGCAAATTATGTGTTTCCTTCTGCGATAGGGTGATAACAAGGGAACCGCCTTGCGTCGTGATGGCTTCAGGATCATACCATTCCATATTGTTCGTTTGCTGTCGTAAATTGATGAAAACCTCGCGACCGTTGACTTTCAGCCGACGTACCTACCCAATAATGCAAGTCCACCGCCTCCCAGTATGGATCATCACCAGGATAAAATGTTCGTCCGTCGACGTTGAACTCGTCTGAGAATACAAGTTGCATCTCTTGAGAAGGGTCGTTCCACGACTGTATTGTGTAGGCCTCCTTTGGTGTGTCATTATCAATTAGACCCCAATTCCCGGGAAATACAGGTATCTGGCTCGCAGTTAGTCTTCTAACCTTCTTAAGCACTTATTAAAGCATACCTGTCCTGATGAATTTATACCACCAATATTATATGCACCAAATCTACTGGGATCGTTGTGTCGCACAGCTGTGATAACGGGCCAGCCGATACTTCAGGGAGAATAAGTCGCCTAGGAGAGAGGAACGGGCTGAAACTTACAATATGAGGAGTATCCCTACTATGACGACCAACAAACAACCACAATTCCCAGCCCCTCGTCTCGAAAATGCTAAATCCCCTTTTTCTGATTCTGATGTCGCTGTTGGCATATGCAAAGCATCGTCGTCTTCTTTATTGTCTGGCGAAAGGTCAAGGCCCCATTCGAGTGGGTTATGCGAAAGAGGATACTTTATGATTGTACATCCTTTAGTAGGTCGGTATTACTGACATTCATCTAAGACTTACTCGACCGGAAAGAGCGCAGAGGCTAGAGCGTGCACCGACAGGATATATTGATGAATCTGTGCTTGGCTTCGCGCTCGATGTCAATAAATATATAGCACTGTGCTGCAATGCACGACGCACCAAGTCGATCCATCCAAGTTTTTTGGAACCCAGTGCGGAAGAAACGAAGGTCTCCGATGAGTCTGGGGAAGGCATAATCAAGGGGCCTAACGAAGGCCAACGGAAGAGGGAAAAGGGGGAGTTAGGATTCAGGAAGACGAAAAATGGCGAGAGTCTTGTATTGACGGCGTCCGGATGGTATTAATGGTGTGCTGGGAGCTCATTAGGGGAGAAATGACGATTCGGTCAGCCTCGAAAGCTATTTTTGGAGTGATTGCCTCTGCCCTGTGTGATGCAGCTTCAGATACCGGAAATCTACAACAATCAGCCGCAGCAAAAATAGACGATGACCCTTAACTCCACAAGCTTTTTCCTACTTGGAGATGTTCGACAAGTGATATCATATTTTTTGAGAAATGTCGTTCTATTGGTTGGGCGGCAATACCTCACTGACCAACTGCTCATTTTCATACGAGGAAAAAATTAGAATACTTAATCGCGAAAACCGTGTTGCATGTCGCTCAAATCAACCACTGTACTTGTGGCATTTGAGCATCACTCTTCTCCAGCTGAAATGAAAGCATGCACCCTTCTGGTCCTTACACAGATCAGCGCTATAACCCACAGACTTCTCCAAATGCTACAACGCCGTCTCCACGCACTGTATCGTAATTTACGAAATAGTTTACCGAACATATCGTCTCTCCGGCTTTTCATCCAGCCCGAGAAACTTACAGTAATTTCGTAATTACGCCAAGACCCTACCAAGCCACATTTGTCACAAAAGCGTCTCTGCGATTCAGCACAGAAACTTACTTTCGTCTTTCCCTCGCGGAACAGAAGCTTCATTCCTTCTTTAACAAACTCTGGGTGTGATATGAACTCGAATTTCACTTTCGCACGGTCGCCTGTCCGTAGGATGCCTTGCGGGTGGTCCATTTCAATTATTCGAACGGTCTGTCTCACTGCCTGTCCGTGTACGTTAGGACTGTTGCTTTTGGTCTAAATCAAGATCGACATACTCCGCAGTGCAACATGGCCTATAATTCATTCCTTAGCTATGCATTATCTAGAAAAAGGATCAATACATACCTGGTAATTGCGTTGTAGTGTCGTGTTGTGACTGGAAATGAGTTAGAAGCATGCGGATATTAGCAAGCCAACAGACATACTATAGAATGAGGACTTGGCCCTCAAACCTCGAGATAGCTGCAGCAGGCAGTCAACCAAGCGGCACAACTTCATGGGGAAACTAGCCCCTACCTCGAGGCGGTGTATCAGTCTTAGGTACGAGAACCATCCCCTTCCGCACTTCCGCCCGCTTTACACGTTTCAATGCAAGAGAAACACACTGACCCGCTTCTGCCGAGTTTACAAGAGCCCTAATTTGGTGAATTTTAGGCGAATTTCCCAAGGAGTGGTCTTCAAATCTCACCTTTTCCTGTGCATGCTCTTCACAGCCGTGGCACGGTAATTCCCATTGGCGTCTGGTCCGAGTAGGACAGTTTCACCGGCCTTGATTACTCCTGCATTGATGATTCCGTTGACCACAGTCCCGACATAGGGGACAGACCAGGTCTCAATGATGGAGATCTCGTCGATTATCAATTTATTTTCATCACGAAAGGATGAGAATGAAATACTCACCTCGAGTGGCTGATCTATAGCAAATTTGGTCGAATCGTGTTCGCTAGATGGTAATAGATTGAGGAACGTCCTCAGCTGAGTACAAAGGTATTTTGAGTTAAGGTTTGACTACTCAGGTCTGAATACTTACATGGTCAAGACCCTCGCCTGTGACATTCGATATCTGGAATATTGGACATATCCTTTCAGGAAAATCAACACCAAGCCTATATGTTGTAAGGGACAAAAGTACCTCTCAGATCCAAATGAGGTCGCCAGCTCAATCGAGGTTTCAGTGTTTTTCACAAACACGGGGGTCTTTCTGCGAGAGAGTGAGAAGAGCTAACGATTGATCAGTATGCTCGGACGCTCACCGACAGCCTGGGCTTTGTAATATTTTCGTCACCTGCTTTATTGTTTCCGCAAGCTTTGGCGCAGGTGTCATGTCAATCTTCAGGAAGCATTTCTTAGTTTCACACTTCTGGCTCATGAAGCCTTTGAACGTACTTTCGTTATACACACAACAACAGGGACACCGAGGGCCAATGCTATTGCCAGATGCTCCTTTGACATGCCAATAAGCCCGGCATTAGCACCAACAATGAGAATAACGCAGGACGGTGCCCCAGATGTTAGCCCGTACAGTGTAGTTTTTAGATATCGCTCATGCCCGGCCAAGTCTGTCGGGGAAAATCAATGTATGCCTCTTATCATCGTCATTAACATACCAATAAAGGAAACGATCTTAGCTGCCTGTATTGAAATATCTTCCCAGCCTAGCTTCTCGTGCCTTACAGCGTTCTCGTCTGTTCCTATTGTCTGCGGCAGAATAGGCGCTCCATTGGGTCCGAAGCCAAGAATCTGAGTGGGTATTCAGCCAAATGCCAGGAAAGGGATTGGTCTTGTAACACACCTCCATTCCAACGCTGGATGTCCGTCCGGTTTCGATCTCGTGTTTATGCCTGAAGAGTGCGACACGGGCTCTACCTCTCCCGTCGTCGAGAGAGCCTGATGCCGACATGAGGCTGGAGCATGGACTACGAGAATGAAATCAAGCAACTAACCCCGCGTTAGTACCCCTAGTGTCGTAGACTTGCCACTATCTACATTGCCAACAACTGCACACCGGACTTCGGGGGTAAGAGACACATTAGGAGGGGGTAGTCGAAGCAGTAGCGTAACTCGAGGGTGCGCGCCATTTCTCGATTCGTGGAGGAGAGACACCTAGAACTACTTGTTAGGATTGCACCAGCGTCGAGTCGTTGTGCCGCACCTTACCGCCGACCTCGTCAACCAACCGATCGATAATCTCGCGGGCCTCGTCTAATTGTTCCAAGGTCCTTCCAGTCCCTACCCAACCAGGTGCCGAATCTGCCAACTCTCCAGCGAAGAGCGCAGTATGGGGTGGATGCGCCCCTATCCGGAAAACATATTCGCCATGGTTTTGGGTTAGCAACTCGGCAATCATATCCCTTGCCCTTGAATGTTCCGCTGGGTTCTTCGAAAAGATAGAATTCTAGAATACACGTAGGAATCGATGTCGTATGAGCATTGTAATGAGGCAGTACGTCAGATCAATACTCATACCAGTATCCGATCTTCAAGCTCAAGCAAAGACGCCCGAAGGTCGGAGGAGCCATCAGCTGGTTTGGCAGTGTTTGAAACCGAGCCATCATCCTTGGCCCTTCCCTTCGCCTGCGAAGTGTTGGTGGCGGCGTGCTTTGAGTCCTTGGATTCCTTTTCTTTCTCTGTAGGGGACGTCACGACCACTTTGGCTCTCTGTTTGGCCACCTCGCGAGTATGAATCTCGTCTATCTCGGTTTGGAAAGTCCTTAGGGTGGTCATAGTGGTAGTCGGTTTTGCTGATCAGAAGACGGAGAAGCTCGTTGAATATAAAACGAGAAGCTCGAGTCAACGATAGTCTTCGAAACTACCAGTGAGTCAGTCCTATCTACATAACTGATGATGCTGTCATGCAGTGTCATGATCGACAGTGTTTGGCAACAATAATAGAGGCAAATAGATGAGCGTTTCACCACTAACATCAGGAGACCTCGTTCTATCTCTGCTACATCAAAAGAAGAAGCTGTTATGAAGCGCTACAAGAGATTTCTGAGCTTATTGTTAGCGGTGGTAGTCAAGGCATCTCCTCGTCGAAAGAATAAAAGCTGAAATTTATTTTTAGCTATAGACGATCACGTGGAACTCATTTACAACTTCGAAGTTGAACCCTGTTCAACCAGCCTTCATTGTTTTGGCAGCCTTTATTACCTTCAAGTCGCCCCGTTATGACCTCTGAGTGAAATCGGACAACTACCAGCGCCACCTACCACAGCAACATGGACAAAGAAAACTTACACCCCGCACCAAGACTCTCAAGCGTCCGCAAACTAAGCGGCTCCCAACCAGGAATCCTCGATCCAACACAACCGTCGCGTCTTCTTCGAACCCCTGGCGCGAAGCTGAGCTTCGCAGGGTTTGACCCGCTCACAGCATGCTCTCTAGGAGCTTCTGACATCCTCAAGCCGTCTTCAAACGCCGAAATGTATCGGCCTAGACGCGTTGTAATCGAAACAACACCTTTTGGTGAATGCACGTGGCGCTTCGTGCCCAGTGCAAAGAGAGAGAGTGGAGTGGCGGACGAGGGAGAATGGCCGAGGAATGTGAACCTCTGCGGGTTGGTAGCTGTTCCCTTGGTACTTCGGACTATAACTGAATGCAAAATTTAGGGAACCTGTGGAGATGACGCAAGACCAATGGGATATCTATAAGCTTGATCCTCTCTATGAATGTTTTGTTCCAGGACCATACGAATTGCCTACGATACGTGCAATACCTCCCAAACCTCGCCCTCTATCCACTGAGTCACTGGGAAAGCGTCAAGTGTCGTCTCGCTCTCCATCGCCTAATAGGGTGATGCCTCCGCCGTCTGCCCCACAACGCCCGAGGTCCGTTTCTGTACTGAATGCATGTGAAAGCGACAGCGACGATGAGGACGAAGTAGAGGCGATGATTAATGGACGTCCGCGTCGACGGAACAGCATTAAGGAGCGGCGGCAAGAGCTCGAGAACCGGAGGCAAGCACGGCGAGAAAAGCTCAAAATAAAGAATGAGGAAGTTTCTGAGCAGGGAGACGAAATGTTTACGAACACCTATCCTAACGGCAGCCCTTTCATCCCGCATCCCTTACCATCTTCAATGAGGAGCACAACTCCTGAACTCAGCAAACGGAAAGGTGAGAAATATGATTAAAATCCCCTTTCCAGTACCTCTCACATCTCAGATAGCAACTGGCGCCTTCGATACATCGTGGTCCCCTGATTCAAGAGAGGTCGAAGAGTTGCGACATCGTCTTGCTACGAATTATATATTCTCCTCGAACTCGAAAAGAACACGGATGTCCTCACCGCCAGGGCACAGCAGAGAAAGAGAATTCAGGCAAAAGAGAAATGAACGCAACAGAACTAAACAACAAAGGAGAATGGAGGAGGCTGAAGCTCGCAGGCGAGAAAGGGACAGGAGACTCCTGGACGAGATAATGGAGGAAATCCCCGAAACAGTTCCGGAAGATACCACTATCGATGGTACGCCATATCTCTGCACATACGCCGTTTTTATTTCGTCCTCAGACCCACCCCTAGATATACCTATTTTTGATGCCTCTATGGCTCAGGACGATGCTCAAGATGACTTTTACTCTCAAACGCAGAGCGGAGAAACGCAAGACGGACACTTCACTCAACCACAGAGTGCAGACACGCAAGACGATCTCTTCGCTCAGACATCGGATGGCAATACGCAAGGCGACTCTTCTTCTAACAGCTCAAAGGATGAGGATACGCAGGAAGGAGATATATTCGATTTGGAGGAGGAAGCAGCCCATCGCAAGGCGATAGAAGAATCGCGTCGCAAGCTCGCTGAGCTCGAACGCGATAGACCATTATGGGAAGAACAGGCAAGGCAACGGCGGCTCCGCGAAGAAGTAGAAGAACAAGCCCGCCAAGCTAAGTTAGAAGAGCAACGGCGAGAGGAGGCTAGGAAGAAACGTGAAGTTGAATCCCGAGCCCGAAAAGAACGCGAGGAAGCGGAGATAAAGAAACGCGAACAAGAAAAGAATACTCGACGAGAAAGAGAGCTTCGTGATCAAGAACGGCGGCAAAGACGCCAACGTTGGTCGTTCGGCCCTTGGACAACGCAACGGGCTCTGGAACGCTATCGGATTCTCTCAGAGTCCTTCGATACCACAAAATTTACATCTGAGCTTCCATTACACGTTGAGGATGTCCCCTGGCCTTCACTGCAATCTCCGAAGATTTTCTCTGTTGAGGACGTCACATGGGACTCGGTCGAGCGATTTTTCGAAGTGATCAGGCCACATCTGAGGCACCAGGATTACAAGGCGATGGTGGAGCAAAGTCACCGTCGTTTCCATCCGGACCGATGGAGAAGTCGGAATTTACTGAAAACGGTTGAAGACGAAGTTATCAAAGGTTGTATGGAAGTTGGTCAGTCACTACTCCGCTGATTTGTCACGTCTTCAAAAGCTCAATGATTTTCCCCCAGCGGCAAATACTGTGGCGCAAGCGTTGACCCCAATCTGGCGGAGTCTTAAAGACCGGTGAACAGCTGGTCAGTGGACAGCAAAGACCACAGGCTGTGTGTTCCGTAAAGTTCGCAACATACAGGTACAAGGAACCTGGCATCACTTTGGACATCCTCCACGTGTGTCGAATCGCAGGCGCCTCTCGCCTTACTGGAATGACGTAGGCAGGAAACCGGTGGCATCGTCAGCATCTCCACGTCGATTTTAACAAATATAGGTCCATCTGTAAACGAGTTATTACTTAAAGTATCCATGTAGAGTACCGTAAGGCTGCGCACCAGGAGAACCTATGTTAGGACTTGGTATGAGCGCCTGATCCGACTGTATTCGTAATTGATCATGGAGGACATCTCAGTGACTTCCCCACCGAGGAAGGCGACCTGGGCCTGAGCCCTCTCGAGTCAACAGTCATCAACAACTGGGCATCTCCTCTTCCTATCCTCCCTATTCCCGGTTTTCGTCACTACACTCCCTTTAATTTCTGGATCTCCACGCCAGACAATCAGATCCTTAGTTGTTGCGAACCGCTTGGCTGCGCGCTAGCTAGTCTCTGGGGAACACCACCTTTCAGTGCTTCCACCACCACTGAATATATAAGAGCGGCCGCATCCTAGTCCCTCTTATTCCCTCTGCCCTCCCTTTCCGATTCAATGTCAACAAGTCCTACAAATTCTCCCGAGGATGCCAATGTTCGAAGAGTGAGGTCAATGGGCGATATTCCCCAGCAACCAAATCCCACCGCTTCACTTCCTAGACGAACGACGCACTCAGGGCCCTTACCGGATCCGTTCAATCCTCGCCCGATTACTCAAGTAGAGGAGAATACCTTCTTTGAGCAAGCACGGAATCTGAATGTGAGCCGTCTGGATAGACTGTTAGCGCACTTGGGGCTTGGGAGGATGGCTATGCAACCGAGAAAGGCTTATGCGGCACTGCTGTGGAGTTTCGTCTGGTCGTTTGCGCAGGTACGTATGTCCGACGTTGAAAAATATTCTGTGTACGATGATTTTTCCGTGTAGATTGCCGTGATCGTAACCTTGGTCGCGCTTTCTGGGGCTGTTTTCAAAGATGCGACAAGACAGACACTCAGGAGCGAATTGGTAGCTTGTGACAGACCTCTAGGGGTCTGGGCTTGCCTCTGGATTGCAAGAGTGATGATATCAACTGCTTTGTCGTACTGGGAGTACCTGAGGGAGCTCGAGGCGTACGTTCGCTCTCAAGTTGGCTGGCGATCTAACCTCACCAATCCTTCTAACAGGATGGAACACTTCATTTCCGGTGCCCTGTGTTGGTTAGGAGAGGAAACAGAACGTCGACCATTCCTCGCTCCAATGAACCCAGACGGCATCAACCGATTCGGCAACAAGGTATGATTGTACCTTTTGCAAATGCTGCATATACACGGTATGCGCCACATCCGCTCACGAGTTTCTCCTTTGCTCATGTGCCCCCAGCCTCTCTGTCCTTTCTTCGCTGATAACATTGAGCTGGTTTTTGACGGCTCATATCCTGGAATATACATCGATCAACACCTGTCGACAATCCTCGCCACATTTATGGTGGCTCGTCTTCGGCATTCTATGTATCATGTACCTAATGGTCTTCGAAGTTGTCATCATTGGTTTCATTGTGTTGGTGGTCACTCCCATCGTATTTGCAAGTTATCCAACTCTATTTTCTGAAATTGCGCGCTCACATCTTCCTCTAGGTTTTCTGGAACATCCTCCTCATTTGCCTGGGCCGCCACCCTATACAAAACCCACACGTCATCAAACCGGATATCGAGAAAATTCCGAAAGCGCTCGTCGACAAAATCCCATTAGTAATGTATATTCCACCGCCACCTGAAGGCTCCGAATTCAAGTCTACGTCACCGAAAATAATCACTCATCCTCATACATACCCCCCTGCTGGAATTGCAAAGCCGGTCACAAAACCCAAGCCACGCTTCAGGTTCCTCAAACCCAAAACAAAATCGAAGGATATTCCAATCATCTCTGACAATCTGCCTGCTGACGTTGAAAAGTCTCCGGGAAGTGGACAGCCCTTGACATGGAGCGATTACTGGGAGGATAGCGAGTATCCATTTGTGGTACTTGAAGGAAATAGGGCGGCGTGTGCGATCTGTTTGTTGGACTTTGAAGAGCCGAAACGGAAGCCTGGTCTGGAACATCCTCTTGGATCGGAGAAGGAGACTGGATCCGACCCTACTGTAACCAAGCCTACGCCTGTTGAGTCTACTGTAACGGAAGACGACGGAGATTCCAAGAATGACAAGCCCGCTCAGGATGAGAAGAAGTCGAAGAAATCAAGTACGGATCAGCCCGTTGAAGAGGTTCGCACTTCAACCACCGGTATTACTCTTGAGGCTCGATCTGCAGGCCCGAGTGCTCTCCAGCTCGAAGATGCAGGTGAAGAAGCACAGCCTTTGAGATTGTTAACCTGCGGACATGTGTTCCATGTAGGTAACCCTTTGCCGTGACCTTTTCTGGGCACTGACACGGTTGCTTTACAGAAAACATGCCTAGACCCATGGTTAACTGATGTGTCTGGTCGTTGTCCAGTGTGTCAGCGGCCAGTTGAAATACCAGGTCAAAGACCAAAGAAACCACGGGAAAGAACGCCAAACTTAAATACGACTCCGTAGTCACGCTTTTCGTTGTCTGACCAAGTCAAAAGTCTTGCTTTCAGGGCCAAATGTCAACGGCATAAGGGTGGGGTTATCCTCGCTTTGCCTCCTTTTTGTATTCTTGTATAACTAGTTGTCTTCCCCCACTTGCTCTCAGTATACCTTCACCTCACTCTTTCCTTGGTATACCTATGCTTTCGTTATCTCCGTTTTCACATCATAACATTCACTGACAGTCGGAGCACGCATTATTCTGAAGTCGTTCTTTCTTGGTGTATCCATATAATGATTAGTTTTTGGAGGACCCCACGTTCAATAGTAATCAAATAAACAAGAATGTTTTCTCTTAACCTCGCCAGGGCGTTAATCGATCTTGAATTGGTCGCGTGCGCTTCGGAATGATAGTTTTGATTTCGGACTTTGATCAAGTAGCTGCGATGAGCACAGTATGTAGCTCTTGCCAAGCACGAATCCTAGCGCCCATACGGCCGAAACGTACGCTCATATACCCAGGCAGGGTCTTGAGAAGCTGATCGTCTGAAACTTACTGATTGTGTGCAAAGGACTTTACTTACTCGCTCCACAGGGATGATGAGGAACTGCGCTGAAACTGCGAACAGGGATAGAATATTGGAACTATCTGATTTATTGGATTATCGATGAGTCAAGAGCGCCCCCAATCTGATTGTCATCTAATGTTTGAGAATTGGGTGCTACAAAGGGTATCCTCTATGTTAACGAACTCCGGACTGAAAATATCATTTCAACCTGAGATACAAGGGAAAGGGTATACTGTTTTGAATAACCTGTGGACATATGAGGGGTACGATAGAGTGGGAAAGGTCCACCTCTACTTAAATAATTTCAATATCCTCCACCCAGAAAAATCGATCTGTTCCTTGGAAAAGATGAACACCAGGAAGGGCTGCTGCTATCGCATGCCTGTATTTCGCTGCATCGCCCTCAGGCGAAGGGAAATGGCGAAAGTCAAATTGCTCAAGAGCCCACTCACTGGTAGCTCTTGCTACGCGAACAATTGCTTCCTAGAAAATCACGTTTCGTATTAGTTCGATGATCGTCGGAAACGTGATGAAGAGGACGACGTACATCTAATTTAGACGCATCAAGTCCGTCTATTTTGAGGTCGAGGGAGTGGATTGATAGGCGTCTGAGTTGAGGAAACCCTCGTGCAAGCGCTCTGAGTCCCAGATGATCCACCTCGGCTTTTGTCATGAATAGTTCCTTGAGCTGATGGATGTCGCCATCTGTTTCGAGGTGGTTGATCAGTTTTCCTATATCCCCCGGCATAGACATGGGCTTAGAGAGGATTAGGCGTTCTAACTGGAGAGTGATTGTACGTCAATGAGGGTCATCAGAAGCCAGCCCTCGAACACGAACCTGATTGAGAGATTTAGGTAATTGTGATGCGAGTGATGGTCCTCCTTCAGCAGGGATCATGTCTGTGAAGAGTTGAAATTCTGTCAAGGAGGGCATAGGGATCGCCCAGAAGAATGGTTGCGTCCAGTTATGTGAGGATATAGATGAAGCGATGCTTTCTCTACTCCGTCTTTCAGACAACACAACTCGCGGCGAGATGATGATCTTCAATTGTTTGAGTTTGGGCGAATGTTGTTGAAGGAAACGGGAAGCGCCATCCCATGTGGACGTTCGATCAGAAGAGACTTGAATAGATAGACTTTCGAGAGCTGGGAAAGTGGGTAAGTTTTTGAAGCATGCGTCGCCGATTTTAGGGTCGTCTAGTGGCGTTGAGAAGGAAAAGGTGGTGATCAGATGGGCGTGGGTGGCGAGGAAGGGGTAGGTGTGTTCTCGAAGAGATTTCTCGAGAAGCCTTGGAGGGTCAGCTCGGAAACCAAGGGCTTTGCTGAGGTCCAAGGATAACTTGTTGAGGCGAGGTAGGTGAATGTGTGGAGCCTCACTGAGTGAGGGTCGTCGAGCAATCTCTTGTCCTTCCCTAAGGAGCTCCAGATGACTTCGCAGCGCCATTTCCAAGTTCTCTGGGTCTGCTGCCTCTCGATGATAGTCGTAATACTGGACTTTGAGGCGAATCTTCAGAGTCCTGACTACTTCTGACCTTATAGGGTCCCTGTCTCCACGTTTATTGACTCGTTGATTGCTACCAATGCTGGTTTACTCACCGTAGGACCGAGAGATTTCGTCGCGTCCTGTATTCGTCTGGATATTGCGTTTTGGCGAATCCATCCAAGTATGGCACTGGGTTAAACAGCACTAGTTCTCGATACGTTCTCCGGATGTAATGATCCAGGAAGGTGCGATTGACACGATACAACTTGAGTTTTGGCCATTCTTCCGGTGGTGGTAGGAAGGAGATGATGCGAAGCCATATCTCTGGTGGAAGCGATAGAGGCACCGGCTGTCCAGTTTTGCGATCTTTCCTCCAGCGCTTGAGCCAGGCTACGGAGATGGAGAGTCGTCTGCTCATGGTTGGGGATAAGCGAAGTAAAACGACGCATGACTAGTCAATATATGTACACCATACTCGGTTTGGTTGAGCGCCATCACTGCCGAAGTGCATAGCTCATGAGATGCTCCATGATCCCGTATAAATACACACTGTAGTACGTGGTTCTTCATGCGTTGCAGAATAGAGTAATGGTAGGGCTTCGAAACGCACTAAGTGCAGCTGAAACGCATTCGCCGATTGGGGCCTTGAGGGCCGAAGACGCCTTCACGGCAGAATGCAGGAGACACGGCGGCGGCAAACATCTGCTGTGCTGACTTGAAATGATTGCATCACTGCGAAGAAGGATGGCTTGTCCAGTGTGGTGTCCGGCATTAGCAGTTCCCGAACCATCGAGAGATACAACGTTCTCGAGCCCAACCATTACAGGAAGAGGGAGAGCCCCGGGGTGCGGTGTGTCCTACGACGATGGCGTAGCGAAACGTGGGAATGACAGGCCAACCGGAGGACGGAGTACGGATTGATCGAGCGTGAATTATCGCCGAGCTCATTGGCTGACGTCGTCTCCCGAACTTGCTCTTTATATTTCCTTGTCTCGCCATCCAACTCGCCCTATAAGCTTTGCAAATGATGTTACCGAGACTGTCTGCGCTCAGCCGTTCGCTGACGAGGTCTGTGGCATCCGTCCAAAGCCCTCCGACCTCGGGCAAGAGGTCTGTTGAGCTTTCTCTCCCTTGGCAACTTCTGTTATTCACGTAAACCCAGTCCAACAGGTATGTTTATTCCTTTATAGAGCAGCTCGTTATCTCAAGAGCTAGTAGCCGTTGTCATGATGAACATGGGAGGGCCTTCGACTGTACGTTCCGTTGCACGCTCAATATTGCATTGAGTAACCTATATCTTGGCAACAGGTTCCAGAGACCAGAGATTTCCTAACAAATCTCTTCATGGACGGGGACCTCATTCCGTTACCTTTCCAGCGTGTGATCGCCCCGATCATTGCCCGCCGACGGACACCCCAGATCGAGAAACAATACGAGGATATTGGCGGAGGTTCTCCCATCTTGCGTTATACTCAGCTTCAGGGTAATGCAATGGCGAAGCTTCTCGATGAGCTGCACCCCGAGACAGCACCTCACAAAGCCTATGTCGCGTTCCGATATGCACGGCCGCTCACGGAGCAAACAGCTCGCGAGCTCAAAGCAGACGGCGTCAAACGCGCGGTCGCATTTACGCAGTACCCCCAATATAGCTGTAGTACAACAGGAAGCAGCCTAAACGAGCTATTCAGAAAAGGGAAGGCTGGTGAGATGGGTGATATAGAGTGGAGTGTTATTGACCGTTGGGGGACCCATCCTGGATTTATTGAGGTGTGCCATGTGCCTATTATTGACTCTGACTCTTAGATGATTGAAATTGATCTTTCCAGGCCGTAGCGCAAAATGTCGAAGCTGCACTGGCAAAGTTCCCAGAAGCGACGCGTTCGGACACTGTATTATTATTCTCGGCACATTCACTACCAATGTCGGTAGTAAACCGAGGAGATCCCTACATTCTTGAGGTCTCCGCGACCGTTGCTGCCGTCATGGAACGCTTAGGGCACTCAAATCCATACCGTCTCGTTTGGCAGTCGCAGGTCGGCCCCTCAGCATGGATGGGAATGCAAACGAGCGAGGCAATCAAAGGCTTAGCTCGTCTCGGCAAGAAGCAGGTTATATTGATACCAATAGCATTCACCAGTGACCACATCGAGACGCTCTATGAGCTAGACTTGGAGTACGTGAAAGAGGCAAGAGAGGTTCGTATTCTACCTTCCACGTCGGTCTGGCCCTTTTACTTACGATTTCTGATGCGAACTCTCAGCTTGGAATGGAGGTTCAGAGGGCCGAATCGCTCAACGATTCACCTGTGTTTATCCGCGCCCTTGCGGATATCACAGCAGAACATTTACGAGACTGCAGTGCCGGAAAGGGGGCAACGAGTATACAAATGCAGCTCCGGTGCCCTGGGTGTAAGAACGCGACCTGTGGACAGCAAAAGAGTTGGTTCGCGCAGGGCGGACGGTAGAATTCGAATTCTATGTAGATGAGGCAATTTGGTATATACTTAAAAGCCTAATCTTAGTCGACATTGTGGGACCGAGGGACGGATAAAGTGTTCGATTCATTACGTCCGAGTGAGTGGGTGATTGTCGACCGCGGTGTGTAGCAGTGCCCGATTTAGCAGACATCCAAACTTATAAGCTACGATTGTACTCTCTACCGTGCCCCATCATGCCTTCCACCACTGTCGTCTCTTCCCCTGGAAAAGTCCTCGTTGCAGGAGGCTATCTCGTCCTTGACCCTGCCTATACAGGCACTGTGATTTCCACCTCATCACGGTTCTATACCGTCGTTCAGACCGACGCCAGTGCTGGTCCAAACACGATACGGGTCCGTTCACCGCAGTTCAAGAATGCTACGTGGGATTATACCGTGAAAACCGATGCTGAAGTCGTTGTTAAGCCTGAGCAAAAGAAGTGGGTGATGTTATGATCACTTGAAAACTCGGATGAGGCTTATTAGGGGTATATGTTTTCTGCAGCCTGACCAAAAACAAATTCGTCCAACTTGCGATTGAGAAGACAATTAAACTCAGCATTGAGCTCAAGGGCGCAACTGCGACGCAAGAGGCGATCTCGACTGGACTTGACATTGCCATTGTTGGAGATAACGACTTTTACTCTCAACGCGCAACAGTGAGCTGCCACCTCATCCACTCTTTGTCCCCCTTGCACCGTTCTGATCAGAAACGACACAGCTCGCGTCCCTCAACCTTCCACGAACGCTCGATTCTTTGAAAAAGATCAAACCATTTGTCAATACGGGCGTCAATCTCTCTGATGTCCACAAGACTGGCTTGGGTTCATCAGCGGCGCTTATAACATCACTTGTTTCCGCACTACTCGTTCATCTCTCAATTCTCCCGGCATCAGCGCTCTCAGAAGATGTCGACAAGGTTAGCAGCCAGACAAAAGATGCGGTGGAAGGCAGAAGACTCGCTCATAATCTAGCTCAATATGTGCATTGTTTGGCTCAAGGTAAAGTCGGGAGTGGATTCGACGTTTCTGCTGCCGTGTTCGGGAGTCATCTCTACACGAGATTTGACCCAGAGGTCTTGAAAGGCCTTATGGACGATAACGCAGTGCGTGAATTATCGGTGATCCAGTTATTGTCCGATCTTTCTCATATTCTATTTTACCACTCGCAGGCCAAGGACCAAGCGCTTTCACCGGTCCTGTCTCCGTCCAATCGATCATGGAACTACAGCGTCGAACCGTTCAAACTTCCGCCCTTAACGCGAATTATGCTTGCTGACGTAGACGCTGGAAGTGACACACCATCACTGGTCGGTAAAGTCCTCAAATGGAGGAAAGAGAACAGCGTGGAGGGTGAGCTTCTTTTCTTAAGACAGCGAGGAAATGCAACATCTAACCTATCTTCAAATATAGCTGATACGCTATGGCGGGATATCGACCAACTCAATCAGTCACTCGCTCAAACACTTCTCCATATCGCTAAACTACACGACAAAGACCCCGACACTTACGGTGAAGCTGTGAAATACCTTTCTTCGCTCCAACCCATTCAGGTACCAGAACCCGCCTGCCTTTCAGTTTTTCCAGGATTAACTTTTAGTGCTTCCTTTTTCTTTCTTTTTTATAGTGGGCAGCTAACCCCTGGCAACCACCCTCGGAAATACCGATCGTTGAAGCTTTCTATGAAGCTCACCGTATCTCTCAAGTGGGGTGCTCTCATGCCTTTGACTAACCAATTACTCAAATGTATCCCAATTTTTCTAGTCTGTCCGCGCCAAGATGCGTCAAATGGGCGTCTTGGCGGGAGTCCCGATCGAACCACCTGAACAAACCAAGCTCCTCGACACATGTGTATCCCAAGCTGGGATCATAGGAGGCGGGGTCCCAGGAGGTACGCCCATTCATTTCCCTTTCACCTCTTGCATGACTGCCTCCTAATCTCGTTACGAACAGCCGGAGGTTATGACGCCATTTGGTTACTCGTCTGCGACCCAGTTGATTGTTCCCCGGATCAACGACCCACTGAACGGATTGAGCACGTTTGGAGTAATTACAAGGAGCTTAACGTGTCACCTCTTTCAGCCTCGGAGAGCACGGCTCGTGGTAGTCGATTGGAGAAGCTTGAGGATGTACTGGGACTGAAAGATGCAGTTGCCATTCCCTCGGCTGAGTGAAGTGATGTTTTCGGGTCGTGTGTTCTTTGTGTCTTCGTCTTTTTGGTCGTCTGGTTGCTTGTCAATTGTTGTTTTAGAAGGACTCACCTTGTCCTTCTCTTTCGTGTAATGTTTCTAGTCTAGATGTGACTGAGAGCGTACCTTTAGAGCTATTTAGTACCCTAATGTATGTACATATACCAACTCATGCGCTTTCACATATCTCGTCAGTTTGACAGCTCTTTTTGGGTGCACTGCAAGAGTGTGTAATACCGAGAAATAATAATGTGACATTATATAAGTATATATCTTCACTGCTCTCACAACCTCTACGCGTACGATACACCTCCTAGAGTCCGATGTCTCTGATAACCACTGCAACTAAAGTGCGCAAAGTTTAGCCGTCCCTTCCGCCGTCCACGACTTTTGGAGGGCAAGGTAAAGCGAGATTACCATAGCCACAACACCAAACGCAACGCACACCAGAGCTGGCAGTTTTGAGCGATGGTGCCATGGCAAAGATTTATCTGTGAGCTTGTAGTAGCATGCTGCTGGGAAGATGTATGCTAGTGCTGTAGCGGAGACCCCGCCAGTGATTTCAAGCATGACACCGAGATCGCACGTCATGAGAGATACTGTAGCGCGATATAAAGGTTTTGTCTATACGGCGACGGAGACGTAGACTTACTGAACATGGACGAGAGGAGGATTACGGAGGTGAAGAAGAGGTGGCGCTGCATGCTGAAGGTTTCATGCGAGAAGAAAAATTGCTCAATGACCTAATTGGAGAGTTGAGTTGTGGTAATCCGTATTAACTGAGGTGCACAAACCTCACGACAGACGAATAACTCTAAGGGTAACGTAGTGAACATGTTCATGCCAAAGGCGAAACGAGCAACGTTGATTAGTGTGTCAGTCTGATATATATCAGTTCGGATTCGTTCCATACCAGCGCGAATCAAAATTCGCACCTGAGAGAAATTGTTCAAGATGTTCCCTTGCGTCTTGTCCGTAAAGACGAGATACGCAGAAACAGCAAGTGTAGTACATGAAATCAACGACAAAAACGTTGATACATGCGTCACTTTGGCAAAGCGATCCAGCGTAGGAGTCCGTAGACTACCATAGATCAATAATGAATTATGGTGACAGACTTTGATACAACGATATGAGCCCCACTCTTCAGTCCAGGATTTACAAAACCACTCACCAAAGGCAAAACTAATCACACCTATAGCTTGGAAGATTCCAGGACCTATGATGCTCCATTTTTGCGATGGATCGCCCTTGAGCTCATCCGTGACATGTGGTCCTTCGACGAGAACCGAGATGACAATTATGAACATGCCGATTAACGCAAGTCCAGATGCGCGTGCGAGTTTATGGATGTCGCGGTATAACGAAAGAGGGTAGGATATGCATAATGTACAGAAGATGATGACGAATCGGCGATTGGTGAATAAACTTAGGACGGGTATCGTAGAGAGAGTGGGGAATAGGGACCGCATGACTTGCGGTAGAGTATCGCCGATGATAATGCCAAATGCACACATACCTAAGCCGAGTGTTAACATGGGGTCAGTGAGCGATTTTGAAATTTTGACGAACCTCCAAACGCGAATGCGAACTGAAAGAATGAGACGGCTGCTCGACCGCTTGATCCAAAACAGTGGTGCATGATTTCGATGTAGGAATGCCTTCCGCTCAGTTTTGCATTTATCACGATGAGACGAATGGTCCAATCCGTGACCGCGCAGAGAACTACAAGAAGGAAGAGGCCTGTGAAGAAGCCGGCTTGGCGCACGGCATATGGAAGTCCTAGAATTCAGAGCATCAGATGTAAGAATAAATGTCTGCTACAACGAAGAACTCCTACCAATGATGCCTAAACCTTGTTCAGAAGCGTGTTCATATTGACGCGAGTCCGTCCTACGTACCTGCACCAAGGATGGAGTTGGCCATATTGGCTATCGAGTCGAACATGCCACCACCAGCAGTCCTTTTGGCAGCAATTTCTTCCAGATCTAGCGTATCCTCGCCTATAACCGCGCGCCCGTTGGTGGCTGAAAGAGGGATTGCAGAGTCGAGGCTCCGCCGAGACGCTGAAGAATCGAAGAGACCGACAAGTAGTGGCATGGACTGGTCGTTATTACGCCTACTTCGAGGAGACGCATTCTCGAGTTGTCGAAGAGTCTCGTCGTCAAGATCATCAGAATCCAGCTCATATTCTGCATGTGAGTGGGCGTTAGTGGCGGTAGGAATACGTGGAGCCTGGACACGTACACACCTGCTTCGCGACTAGAGTACGTGGACCTCAGCGGAGGCGCAATAACTTGCACGGTATCTTCAAAGCGCACAGTATGGCCACTGCGCAGGTTCTCGGTGCTCTTGTTCACGGAGCTGGCCGTGTCGTAGTCATCGTCATCGACGGCGAAGACGGTCTGCCCGGGCGACTCGGGTGAATGAGAGCGGGAACGCAGGAGAGGTTGGGCAAAGTCGTTGTCTGAAGAGGCGACATTTTGTCTGCTGGAGGTCTGGCGGAACATGAGTGGAGGGGCATTAGCTGGTGTCAAGTACAAGTGAGAAATGTGTTTGGTGCGATCATCAATATTAATATTCAGGGTTACCAAACAAGTCAGTACTGCCTTCTCCTCCCCTCCTCTTCCCCTTGGGCCGGCCCAACCTCCCTTTTGCTCCATTCATACCCCTACTCTGCCCAGTCCCAGTCTTAATGCTCCAGCTGCTTATACCCTTGTCTATCCTTTCATCTCCTGCCTTCGTTCGCGCTCAAACGTTAGTCATGGCCTCCGCTCTCGCGGCCCAGTACACCCTCACTACCTCAACCGCTTTCCCATTTCCTTCCGCCACGCTCGCGCCAACCGACACCGTCAATCATATCGTCTCCCAATGGTCGCTAGGTAAAGGCCATATCCAGGACGGCGAAAGCGATGTTGCTTTCGTCCAAAACCCCTTTCCCAACAGTCCACCAATAAGCTCCTCGGATCCGGCTACCAGTGGTAATTCTACCGTACTGCAGGTCACGTATCCGCAAGGATCCTTCTCACAGGGAACAGGCGGAACTCAGTTCTACAATCTCTGGAACACTACCGACGGCTCGACGTTTGGTTCCATGCTCCTATCCTATGAAATGGCTTTCGACTCGAATTTTACCTGGGTTAAGGGTGGAAAACTCCCGGGGCTGAGAGGAGGTCTCGATGGCACAGGCTGTAGTGGTGGTGACTCTGTACCAAATGGCGTCGAGTGCTTCAGCTCTCGTGTGATGTGGAGAAAGTTCGCTGAAGGCGAGGGTAAGCTGTGATCTCAATATTTAGGAGTGTGGATATTGAGTTGATTCAGTCTATGCCTATATCCCTACGCCTAATGGCCTGTGCAAGGATAAGGACGTCATTTGTAACAGCGACTTTGGGACAAGTTTTAATCGTGGAGGATTTGGTTTCTTGCCCGGCCAGTGAGTCCCATAACCACCGCCATCGCCCCTATTCGAATTGACGGCAAACTCCATAGATGGCTTCGAATCTCTATGCTCGTTCAAATGAACAACCCTCCGAACATTGCTAATGGCCAGATTCAGCTCTAGTCAGTTTCATTGTCCTCTCTTCATGAGCGCCCGTTGATCCAGATGACTATTAGCTACAACGACCGACTAGCCATCTCGCAAACCGGTCTTCAACTTCGTTCCGCCGACTCACTCTCCATCAACGGGTTATATTTCTCGTGAGTAGCTTAGAATTTGTGCCAAACGAATGGCTAAAGGCAGAACATTTGGCTAGAACTTTCTTTGGAGGTATTTCTGTTCTTAGCTCGACACTTCTCCTGAGCTAACGTCCACCGTTTCTAGGCTCAGACTCCTCATGGGCAACACCAACAAATCAACACACATACTTCAGGAACATTCAAATGTGGGGTAGCTCGGCAGTCTCCAATCTTACAGGTGATCCAGTCCAAAGTTCTGGCTTCATCACTACACCCACTCCCCTTATATCCCTCCTCTTCCTCTCCTCTGTTTACCTCTGGATTTTGTCATTCCTTTGATTCTGTGCAGACACTTTTCTTTGACAAGGAAGGGTTCTGGAGTTTTTGGCTATATATTGGTTCTTGGATGGAAGATTATATCTGGACTGGTTTGATTCCCCTCCTTTGGTAGAATACACCGAACTTGAGCTTGGTTTTGGATTGGTATCTATGATAAAGTAGTGTAGAAATTTGAGGTCTATTAGGATAGCCTGTCCTGATTTCGCATAGTTTGTCACCACCTCTTGTCTCCTAATCTACGGGACGAACTGATCGTGTCGTCTTCAAACAGTTGCGCACGCAGCCACGGTGATCGAGTATTATAAACATTCACATTCTGATTGGTTTTCGGAGTCGATCAATCGTCCTCACAAAGCGATAGATCAGGTGGCGCAAGATGGTTTGTGTTTGTGTGCGAGTATACTTAGCACAACGCAACGAGATGTCATATCAACTGCAGGCTTACTGCACTTAGTACCTGAGAACAGTATGACTTATAGATCCACTCAGTGAAGAAAAAAATCAAGCCCATGACTTGAGAGCACGCACTAATTCATAGATTCAAGCCGTACAAATTGAACAGGAAAGAGCAACACGCCCAGAAAGTTTGAAATTATGCATTTTCGTCGTTGAAATTTATGATGTTTGAAGTCAGACGAGGTTAGACGCTAGCCTTGCTGTGGCGGCTATGTATTTCCAGGGCGACTTAGTCAGACGATCAAATCTGATCCGAGTGAACTGTTGATTGATCGACCGAGTCTCCGAAAAATATGTCACTGACTAATGTGCCACCGTTAGCGATAAGCTGTCCCTCTTGTTACCTCCTCCCTCTACAAGAGTAACACCCCACCATGGCATTCTCTGGTGCTCTCGTTCGTCCCCCTTCTCCCCCGCTTCACCAAATCATCTAACGAACAATTGGTGGTTTTCATTAGACACTAACAGATCTAAACGATTTCATTACTCCCTCTCAAGCATGTATCAAACCCGTCGAACAGGCTAATAAACCCAAAACACAAGAACGAGACGCCGGGACAGCAGCTGTGAGCCCTTCTCTAACTATTCTTTCTTATCTTCCGATTTGTTGACAAAGTAGGTCTTTGTACATTGGTCCGTCGATTCGGGTAGACGGAAATTCATATAGATGAAAGCGGGTCATATTACGAGGTTTCGCGTAATGGAATGACTGCGGATGCGGGAGGTGGCGGGAACACCGAGGGAGTGGGTCAAGGAAGGAAGTTGGAACAGGCACAAATTAGCTTGAACGATTGTTTAGCTTGCAGGTGAGTTCGTGTCTTTCATCTATTGAAAGAGAGGGCGCTTAGACTCGGGATCTTGTTATCTCAGTGGATGTATCACCTCTGCTGAATCGGTGCTCATAACCCTTCAATCGCATACCGAAGTGTTGTCGGTATTATCGAACGACCAAGATGAAAGGATTCCTATAATCTCGATCGCACCGCAATCTTTGGCGTCACTAGCCGCTGCTTATTCTTCCCGGACGAACCCGACGACAGCGTCTTCTGTCAATGGGACGTCAAGCCAACTTACTCCTCGGGAGATATTTCATCGTATTCGGGAGTTTTGTACCTCTATCCTCGGGTTCGCATACGTCTTTGACACCAATTTCGCTCGGCATTTGGCACTGAAGGAGCATGTTGACGAGTTTCTCGAGCGGAAGAAAGGGTCCCAGTCCATGAATGGCGATACTATTGTGCCTGTATCAAACGAGACGCATTTACCCCTGCCTATGCTGGCGAGCGCATGCCCAGGATGGATATGTTACGCTGAGAAGGCCCATTCGGAGATGCTGCCTTTCATTTCTCGGACCAAGAGTCCTCAGCAGGTCATGGGCACGCTAGTAAAGAAGTGGATAGGACGAAGACTTGGCAAGCAGTGAGTTATCTCTTCGATTACAACGAGGTATTCTATTAACTGCGACATCTTGTCTAGACCGAACGAGATTTATCATGTTTCGGTTATGCCGTGTTACGATAAGAAGCTAGAAGCCTCACGCCAAGATTTCTTTGATGAGATATTTCAGACTCGAGAAGTTGATTGTGTAGTCACGACAGGGGAGCTCGAGTTGATGATGAAGGAGCTCGGATGGGACCTCGGGTCTGGAACCTTAATATCACCGGGAACTGCGCTACCGACATCCACCATACCCGTGAAGAGAAACTTATCAACGCAGAATCTGCCCTCGATCGAGATACCAGAACTCATTACGCATCCTGGAACATCATCGGGTTCATACCTTCATGCGATCATTAACCATCTCATCTCGACCTCCCCTGTGCCGCTTTCACTTAATGTGAAAGCGATACGCAATGCGGATTATGAGGAATTCATACTCCGAGAAACTTGTTCATTAGACAACGACTCAGATACCTCGGGAAAAGTCGTGTTCAAAGGCATCAAGTGCTATGGATTCCGGAACTTGCAAAACGTAGTGCGAAAAATCGGAAGAGAGAGAGGAGTCCGAGTCGGATCAGGTGCAGCTGGTAGATTGGGTACTTCTAGAAGTAGAGGAGTAGCAGCAGGAAGAGCTGTTCGTGCTGCAAGGAAAGGTCAGGGTCAAGGTAATAATGAAATCGGCAACAGCAATGCTGTAGCAGAAGAAGAGGAAAAGAAGTTTGATTATGTGGAAGTTATGGCTTGTCCAGGTGGATGCGTGAATGGTGGCGGGCAGTTGCGCCCACCGGCTCTTACGCCTTCTACGTCATCTTTGACAAGTACAACAGTATCCGGGGATGTCGATGCAGAGGGATACAAGAGGGATTGGGATGGGGAAGGAGTCGCACCGAGTGTAAGTTCTAAATGGGGGGATAGAGAGTGGACGAAAAAAGTTGAAGAGGTGTATTGGCGGGACACGAGGCTGGACCATGAAAGTTGGGAGAAGTCGATTGCGGATCAGCTGGTTGATGAAATCATTAAAGAACTCTGCGCAGGGGATGATGATGAGAGAAAACGACTATTCAGGACCGGGTATCGTGCGGTTGAGAGTGATGTTATTGGGCTGGCGGTTAAGTGGTAATGGTCTTATGACATTCAAGGGTTTTGCGATTACGATTAGATTTTGATCAAGGTCTGTGACTTAATGAAGCATGGGAGGTTGAATGGCAGGTGTAGATTAGGATTATAGAATTATATGGGTGGGATATCTACATATGTATAGATGGGCTGGGTAAATTGAGTACATAAAAAACGATGCCACTGGGAGCGAAAAGCATAGCGAAGCGAACATGGTACGCGAACCCGGACCTGCCGGATTCGGAGCAAGAAGAGCTGACGGCAGCTCGGAACAATGGCATCGGTGAGGCAAGGCGCTGATGGTTCTGTTGTTACAATGCTGCTGAGGAAAAAACACGGGTGGTGAGGATGACGAATGGAAAAGAGTTCTCGTGTGGTGTTATGGGCAAATGTAGAGCATGGTGCAGCACGAGGCAATGCGGGTGGTGCTAAAGAGCACGGGTTGAAATGAGTCATCGAGTCAGGTATTGAGCATGTCACTGCTGGGGCTGCTGGCGGCGGTAGGTGTTGTTCTTCTTCCACCAGTAGTCGCATGTATCGCAGTATTCAGGCACCTTGGCCTTAATGACCTCTTTGGAATCAGGACCGAGGAACTGGCGGATGATGAGTATGGGGCCGTTGGACGTGATGACGAGTGTGAACATACGCGAGAGCATTGTGGGCAGTGTGGGCAATTGGGAGCATGGCGATTAGACCATATGCAGTACTTGCTACCGCAATCATCTTTATGGGTGGATCGTTGCTGCAGGAAGAAGTGAGCATAGTTGTGGCGCGGGTGGGTGATGGCAGGGACATACAGAGACGTAGTGGCCACAACCGTACTGGATGCCTTCGCTGTACAAAACAGTGAGAAAGCTATGGAGATGCTGGGAGGAAGACTCACGTCGCAAGAGTGCACATGGCTGGGGATGGGATGCTGGCCAGAGCTCGGACGAGAGGACCTTATATGATCCCAACAAGTGTCGAATCTGAGATCCGTCGTCATAGCCAAACACGAGCAAACAGAACACGTCCTGGGCGGGCGGTGCCTGGCTTCGGCGACACCGTCTCTCGCGGTCATGACCTCGCAAACGCAGCCCACCACCCGCTCTGCCGCACCAGCCTCTTTCTCTCGTACCGCGAATCACGGACGACATCGACCCGCTTCTCGAGACGCAGGACTTCTCGATACACGGATGCAGACACGGGGGACGACGACGAGGAGGACCGGCTGATTGGGACGTCGAGCCACGTCGCGCTGGACGTGGACTTGCCGCCAAAGTGGTACGCAGGACGGACTGAGAGTGATGCGGGGGCTGACACGTGGGCAGGGTAGACTACTCGACGAGGGTGACGGAGAGTCCTGGGGGAGACATCGAGGAAGAGTGCGCGTTCTGAGCTGCTGCTGGCGCCCTTCGCTGACTCGCCCTCTGCCAGTCGCTACGCTCGACAAGCTGCACGCCAAACACGTCCTCCC
>JANIEX010000242.1:0-43487 GCA_027627405.1 Leucocoprinus birnbaumii
GACGAGGTGTAGGCGCAGACGCCGGGCGGGGAGGTGGTGATCCCGGAGCCCATGTAAATCCTAATTCTTCTATAATTGCATCTCGTCCACGACGTGGTCGTGGCTGAGCTGGCTGGGTATTAGCATTCGTACCACCCGCGTTGTCTGCTGCTGCAAAGTCCGGACGCGGTCCACGATATAATTGAGATAGCATTTCTGCCATCTCCTCTGGTCTAGCTCCCGTCGCACCCTGAGCTCCTCCTCGTCCTCTACCCATATTAGCCAAGTCAGCCAAGCTAGCCAACCCTGCGAAACCTCCTGCTGGAGGTGCCCCAGCATTGCCGGCGCCAGTAGTACCAGCTCCAGCACCATTCCCACTTGATCGATTACCAAAAGGTAATACAAAAGGCGGCATCACCATGCCCTGAGCACCAACCCCTCCAACCGGTCCCATTCCGAGACCAAGACCCAAACCAACTCCACCCGGAATAGGTGCACTGGTTGGAGATGGGCGATCGGGACCAAACATCCTTGGACCTTGCGGTTGACCTTGACCTTGACTGGATGCACTTTGACCACCGGTAGCGCCAGGTGGAGGAGCAGCACCACCAGCACCCGCATCCGCACCTGATATGATCCTCGTCAGCATATCACCAATCGCTCGTCCAAGTCCTGGGCCCATCGGGATAGGAATGGCGGCGAACGGCGCTCCAGTTGTTGGACCGCGGGCATCACCAGTTGTCGCGCCGGGTTGTGCATTCGTGCTCGGATTTGCACCACCGGCATTGGGTTGAGCTGTAGCGCCAGCAGCATTATTTCCCGATGCTGGAGCATCACCTCCGGCAGGTGCACCAGGAGCGGCGTGTGTAGCGTTTGTACGACCAGGAATGGGAATCTGGAAGACGTTAGGTCCTCCTATAGGGAAAGGTGGCGGACCACGACCGATGTACATATCAAAGCCGATGGTCACAATATCGCTGTTGTTTGGATTCCTGTTGTTGTTTCCAGTTGGATTGCCATCGGCGTTTTCTGCATCACTTGCGGGTGCTTGATCTTCCGCGCCAGTAGGCGGTGGAGGAGGTGCATTTTGGGGTGCACCTTGACCCATAAGGCCGCCACCGAGGGGAATAATGACTGAGAAATCAGAATTAATATCAATTCCATATGCATCATAAATAGAAAACATACTGGGAGGCTCGACACCGGCGCCACCGAACATCAAAGGTATACCCAGACCAATGTCGTTTTCTCCAGCATCACTAGCGTCGTCCGCTTGCGGTTCATCGGCATTTTCACCAGCCTCAGCCCCTTGTTGCCGTTGAGCTCGAGCGCGCTCCGCAGCTCGTTGAGCGTGGCTCGTGTATGTGAGATTTTCGGGATCAACGTTGAATCTACAGATTGGGCATGTCGTTTGTTTTGGTTTTGAGAACCAGGGAATGAGACACTGGGCGTGGAAGACGTGAGCACATGGAAGGGTAACAATGCGTTGGTATTTTTTGTCCGAATCATGGTCGTCTGTTGATGAGGAGGCCTCGGGGTTAGAGGATGAGGTCCCGTGCTCGTGTGATGAAGTTTCTATCGTCTCCTCCGATGACTTTTCTTTGTCTTGCTCAGGGGCGTTCTCCTCCTTCGGCTCGTCAGCCTCTAGCAACAACCTCTCCCAACAAATCGCACATCCGCCATCTCCAAGCCCACCCTCCGCGGTATCGGTGCTCTGACCCTCCCCTTCACTCGTCTTACCAACCCTTTCCAATCTCCTAACCAATCCTATAGGAACATCCTCCAAACCCTCAACCAATCTCTTCGCCCGTTCTGGATCATCAACGTCACGCTCGAAAAGCGCCGAGTCACGGAATGACAAAGCAGCAAGAAGTCCGATTCGAGCTAAAATATCCGCAAATGCGGAAGCTCCGTCTGGACTGTTAACAGGAGGTGCTTGTGGGTCCCCTTGAGCTGGCGTGTTTGCTTGTGGTTGAGCTTGCGATGTAGGATCTGCGGGCTCTCCACGGTCAGCTACTGGTAAGTCATTTGCCCTGGGCGCTTGGGCATCAGAAGCTACTGGTACCGTAGGAGTAGGATTCGATGAGAGTGGAGGTACTTGCTGCTGGGAGTTATTCGCATTTGGAACCGAAGGCATTCCAGGAGCGGGGATGGTGGTCATTGTACCGTTCACATCAATCGTGATGGTGAAGCCACCGAGGTACTGATGCATCGCATTAGCTTGAGGATTTTGAGCTTGCCGTCGCCCATCATCGGAAGCAGGAGTTCTATTATTATTGGAAGGGGGTATGGTAGCGGTGGGAATAGGGGTTGGCCCTGTAGAAGAACCTGCATTAGCGCCGGTCTGCTGCGCCGGATGCATAGGTGGCTGCGAAGCTTGATTAGAGTTGTTGGAGTGACTACGGGGGATGATGTGACGGAAAAAATGGAACGGATTGAGTCGGGAATTACTGGAGGCTGGCGAACGAGCAGCGCCGGACGACAAGAGATCAGCCAGGCGGGGAGCCGATGGAGTGGATGTGGATTGCGCAGACGATGATGAAGGTGATTGCTGGGCTGTGTGTGTGGGGTGAGAGGGACTGACTAGTCGCTGTGCAGGATGGCGGCGATCGCGCTCGTCGTCATGGTCATCCTCGACTCTACTCCTGCGCACGCTGGTGCGCCGCGCAGGATCAGGGGTCGCCGCCAGACTTTCGCTCGAAGATGCCAGTGTAGATACAGCTATCTGAGGCGCTGGTGGGGGAAGCTGTGTGTCCTGTGCGCTAGTGCTGCCCAGGCTACTCGACACAACATGATGTTCAGGTGCCCGCATTTCAACTTCAGTCAAAGCTGGTGCAGTTTCCGAGCCAGAGGCCATTTCTACCTGCATGGCATCGTCCGCGCCATGGTCTGTGTAATCGGGCTCTCGGTGTTCCTCGGGGTCCATGACTACTCGACGTGATCTCCGTCTACGAAACCTGCCAAAGAATCGTTTTATATGTCCGAGAATTTTTCCTAAATATTTCTGTAGATTTTTGTTAGCTCTGAGCCACAGTGAAGGGAAATGGGACTCACAAAGGGTGGTGGTGGTAAGGGAGGAAGAAGGGACCTCGGCTGTGGCTGATGTGTAGTCTTATTTGCGTCATTGTTACCGTTTTCGGAAATAGAATTTGCTAGAACCAAAAGGAAATTCCACGAAACACAACAATAAACTCAGGGAAAAATCACTGCAGTGTTCGAACGCACTGAACCGTTATTATACCACTCTTCTCGTCGTCGCTTGTCGGTTGGCGTTTGTTGGAAGACTGGGAAACCAGCTTCTACAGCCTGACTAACGGCCACTGACAGGCTGATGCGGTGCTAATCCTGGAAGGTGATCACAGGCTGTACTTTGCTGTTGGCTTATGTGTAATCCGAACCTATTTAAGCACTACCTAATGGTAGGCTCCCTGCCCTCTGATTCCAGAAGCACTCTACTCTTTGTATGGGGCTCTAGGCTTGTCGAGACTTTTCTACAGTGAGAAAATTGGATCCTCAACTGGCACTACTTTGCTCGTGTCCCTCTCTATCCCTCTCGGGTCTCATGCCACCAGCGTAACTTGCATGGGATCTATTGCAGGCCATAATACATCTCACCACTTCGGAAGCTCTGCAGTAGTGATGATAAAATTCCTACGCACATCAACACTCTGAAATATACTTTACGATTCCATATACCAACTTTGAATTGGGGGATAGTAGGTGAAAAGGGAAATAGAGAAGGCACGAGCAAGTAGGAAATTCTCATCTTATGAAGTGGATGGAGCCTTCTGGCGGCGTAGATGATTTATGAAGGCAATGATGCCGTGGCAGAGCACTGCTGGACGAAGAGGGACATGTCCATCACTGCCTCCCGAGGCTTACTTCTTAGTAAAGTTCTAGTTTAACTGGTCAACGCAAGTCTGGAGCATGAGAATTAGATGCGCTCACACCAGTGATTTTTGTGAACCAAGAGCTCAGGCCACGACTCTCCTTGACCTTGACCTTGACCTCGACCTCAAACGGAACATCATGATCGCCTTGGCGCATCAATTCGTCGACTATGTTCCATGCTTCTTCGTAATTACGAGGCGCCAAATAGTTAGTGATTGAAGCCATCGCCAGAGAGCCCGTCCGCGTTGTTCGAGTCAATCCCATCTCTCTATTCTCAAGGTCCTGCTGCGTAGTCGAGATGAAAGCTACATGTCCAGGCGAACAAGCGTGGCATATCTCGTTCATCGCATGATAAGCTATACGATCAAGACCTCTGGCCTTGCTAGGATGAACGTGAATGACTCCGTTAAGCCGGAGACCAAATTCGGTTCTACAGTGACGCTACTATCAGCGACAATGACTCTGGCTCCGAGTACGAAATCAAAACACACCCATTCTTTAGCCATTCCTCAAGTTTTGTTGGCACTGCTGCGTGTATTGTATACAGCCCATGAATTGATCCCGCGTCGACGAGAACTAGGTTGTTGGCGTGATTGGGGCGACGGACTCGAGTGGCCCTGACTTGCCATTCAGTAGAGGGTGCCGCATTTTGGGTGCTCAGAAGTTTGGTGATCTAAATTGACGATTGAGAAACCATAGCGGATCAGTCTCGGAGCTATTGACTCACAGAAGTTGTCGCAGAAGCGGAAGTGCACGTAACGCTGAAGATCTTATGAGATTCTTTGGTCCAAAGATAAGAGAAGTATGAAAAACGAACGCGATAATGTTGTCGTCGGCTCGTAATTGACTGGAATATCGAACATTGATGCTCGGTACCAAGTGAAAAGCAGTCTTTGTGTAATTCCACAGTTGCACATGGATCGCACGTTGGTCACCCACTCCAACATTCTTGAAAAATCGCGTCACAAAACCGGCAGGGACCTTCTCATCCCAAACAAGCGTGATTTCCTCCTTTTTTGCTGGTCTACCCGATGCTCCATGCTGACGATTTAGCTGCGCAAGTGACCCGATAGGCTGACCAACTAGTTATGTATGATGCAACTCTGCATTTTGAAGCACTTACCGAGGAAAGTAACCAACAAATAAAGTACACAAACTCTTGAATCTCATCCTCCCATCTCCAGAACTCAAGGTTGAAGTCGAAATGTTCTAGCCTATCCCTTACGACAGGTAGAGACGCTTGGGAAATCACTGGAAATGCTGTCCAACAGGGAGTGAAGGCATACCGGCCCACATGATCGATGATCATGCTACGAGGCCACGAATCCAATGTCCATTGAGGTTCAGGCATATGGGACCGATCTACAGAACACGTTGATCACGCAACTGCAGTCGCAGTTGATGAACTGATGAACTCACTCAAAGGATTTTGGCTGAAGTGACTCAACCAGTCGAGAGCGCGAGTCGCAACATAGAAATTTACAGTCCCACTATCAATAAAAAACCTCCCGGCTCTACCCTCATCGGTTAGATAGTCGGAGAACGATGCATGGTACACTCGAACGTTCTGGCCAGAGGCTAAGTCAGGAGGAGGGACCCAAAGCACCGAGTGTAATTGTTGAAGAGCGCTGTAAAAGCTTGATCTGCTGAGGCCTAGGAAGTTGGCAAAAACAAAGGCAGTTGGTCCGCTACTGGTATAAAGGAGGAATACTCCGAGAATAAGTTGCGTGGTGGGATAGATGTCGGCTGGGATAGCGGAGAGAATGTGACTGTAGAGAAGGTCGAGCGCTTGAAGAGGGTTACGATCAGATCCACGACTAGCACGTTGGAGAAACTCGAGGCAAACTTCAAGTTGCCTGGCAGGGTTGTTGTATTCCATGTCGCCGATGAAGCGAATGATGAACGAAGCAAAGCCGAGATGTCCTGATGCTCGATCCGCGATAAGACAAACCTGGCTGTGATCTGGCCAGTTGTTATCAAGTTGGTATGGGTATCTACTTCTGATGTCGGCGAAGCCTGTGGTAAGAATGCGGAGCGCATCGTCCTGCGCTTCGCTGTCGTCAACTTCTATTTTCTCTTGACGACAGATCCCCAAGGGCTCAATCTTAGAAAATGCAACGCTGATCTGAGGCTCAGGGCGACTACAAATCATCCAGCGAAGCTGCGAATTGGGGAGTGAGGATACATGACGACCGACGAATTCGACAAATTCGCGCTGAGCGTCGCGGTTGCTGCATTCGTCGAGTCCATCAAGGACAATAAGGAGAGGTCGGTGCTTTATGAACCGAAGGAGCTGCTGAGATAGGTAAGACAAAAGGGTGTAGGGTCGAGTGGATAAGTCAGGTTGGAAAGGAGTGGTTATGAGCTTTTGGAACTGCGTAGAGCGACTTTGATTCAGAATTTGAGGGTCTTCCCTGAAAAGCTGACCGAGTATGAGCTTGTACGGCGGGAGCAGTAATGCCAGCTGGTAGGCAAGTGTCGGAATGACAACCTCGGGATCTGAGCGGTTGTTGGGTCTAGAAAAGAAGAAGCTGGCGCCGAAGAACTCCTCTGCTCTCATTGTCTCTGCAACGGACTGGGCGACTGCAGACTTTCCGACCCCAGCCGGACCACGATAGCCAGAGCACAGGCTGCTCAAGCTCCCCCATCCTCGCATGCCCATTTGAGCAGATCACTCCGCAGCCTCTTCCTAGTGTCATCGTTACACCTTGGGACGTATCCAACACGCTCTACTCGGTCAAGCATAGCATTTGGCATTGCTCTGGTTTCGAGTTTTGACAGTGCTGCATGAATCTGATGTGATGACATGTTCTTCTCGAAGAGTTTGCCTCAACACACCTTCTTCTGATCTTCTCTCCCTTGCAGCTTCTTCTTCCCTCTTTGACTTTTCGTACTCCTCCACTATTCTCTTTTCGTGATATTCTACTTCCTGATTAGTCCCGCCTTCGATGCGTCGATTATCAACGTAGATATTTCCTTCCAATACGAAGTCATGCGAATTTTCAAAGAAATCTAGAGGATGTTCAGTCATTCCGTGAATCAGCAGTCGGAAGGCAAATGCTGACTGTTTTGAGGAACATAGGTGCTTGAATCGGAGGGTAGATCAGGTAGCATGACCTGATGCGCTAGCCGGCTGGCTGCTGTTAGTATTGGTTGTGTACTATAGGGCTGTATTTGGGCCCGGTTTTGCAAGTTTGCTGCTAAAACATTATGAAGGCTCGCGAAACTGAACCACAAGCTTTACAGAAACCTACAAACTGTCGAGGAAGGAGTGGCAATTGAGGAAGCAGATATGGTCGCGATCGAAGCAGGACTCGGCGAGATAGGATGCGAACAATCTAAGAAAAGCTAGGTCAAATTTTGCCGCATTATCTACTAGAGCGCGCACTGTTCCGAATTGATGCTGGGTGGGCCCTATTATGCTCGTACTTGGTTTGAGTTTGTAAAGTTTTCTCATGATTTGCATCCATGTCAGAGTTTTCATGATTCATGATTTCCGGAATCCGCATGAGGTCGTTATTCGAAAGATGGAGCCTACCGAGAAAGAGAGTGCAATCTGGTGCAATCGGGCGCTGAGCTCCTGCACTCTCCAGGCACGCTACGTGCACAGCCTTGGCGACAAACGCTGAACCGATTGAAAGCGGATGATCCGAGGTCCCTGGGATTAGTACTAATTCAGTACTCTATACACACGCAAATTTACTTTGGCTTTGCCTACGACTCTCAGACCTAGAAAACCCCAAAATCATATGAATGCCTATTTTTCTGGCGACTATCTGTATTTACAAGTTCATAACAGGCTGTAATGTATGAACAAAGAGCAATGATTGTTATCTCCCAAAAGAAAATACTCCCAGTAGCGCTCTACCAATAGTTGTCGCGTTGCATTAGCGCAATTCTGAGGAACAGATATGTCGACTTACGGCTGCAGACCGTTTAAAAAAATGCCATAGTCCGGGTTCCTCCCTCTCAATTACCGCTACTAGCTCATCCCGGTTTTCTTCGAAGTCGTTAATCAACCTATCTCTTATCCTTGAGTTGTCCTCCTTCTCGATTCGCGCAAGAAGAGATTCTAGGACTTGGTATCGTTCATATATTCTATTCCTTGGGCGAATCCTGTCAAGGTAATTGCGCAAGTCCTTTTGATCAGCCTTGTGCAATAATCCGTCCACAACTCGCCATGCTTCTCGGTGACTGAGAGCCGTCAAACGGTCGACGCTGGACCCCTCGTCAATGAATTTTTTCCATACTGTCCCTCTGAGCTCCATCTCCTTCCTCTCACCATCATCTAATCTGATGCGATACCACATAGTTGACACCAGCAGGACGTGAACGTGCAAGCAGTATTCGCGAGATATTCGTTCTACAAACCGGGGTGGAGAGGTACCGTTACCATCCGTGATATACTGGAGGTATATGACACCACTGAGCTTGAGTCCTGACTTGACGCTGTCAAGCGATCGTCAACACATGTTTCATTTTCGTCATGCTAAAGGAGGATTACCTTGTGTTGTGTATCCAGCGCTCTATCTTGTCTAAAACCATCTTCTGTCGCTGAGGTGTGCCATCCAGACCTGGAGTGTCTACGAGAACTAAGGGCTTGCCATTTCTTGGGTGGCGGATGCGAGTAGCACGGACCCGGACTTCGGAAGTGACATCTGCTCTTGGGTGCAGAACCCGGTGGCCCTGCTCACCCGCGAGGAGATTGAAGAGCTAGAGTGATGTCTCAGAACCTCGGATCTAGTTGCAGACGCCTAGCTTACGCTGCTTTTTCCGGATTTCCAAAGTCCCATAAAGCTGTAAAATCAAGATCTATCAGAACCGTCGAGATGCTCAGAATAGAGAAAGGTAATACACTATAATCTTGTCATCTTCTCGCAAATGACCAGAGGTCTGAATATTTAGACTGGGGACTAGATGAAGAGAATTTCTTGTACGATTTTCCAGTTTAACATGCATTGGCGCATAGCGGGACTGATGGTCAGCAGTATAGACTTTGCCTCTGAGCGATGTAACTGCCTCGGGAGGGTGCTCTGTATCCCAGGCTACTGATATCTCTTCCTTCTTTGCTGGCCTTCCTGAGGCAGCGTGCTCATGATCCAATCGTGCAAGCGACAAGCCCTGCAGAAGATCACGTTTATCTATGCCGGATTTTCTCAGAACCTTGAATGCTCACCGAGGAAAGCAACCACGTTATGAATTTTGCAAATTTATGTACATCGTGCTCCCACTTCGAATACTCAAGGTTGAAGTCGAATTTTGTGATTTCTTCCTTTATAACATGGCAATATTCCTTTGGTACCTCAGAAAATGCTGTCCAAGATTTCGAAAAGGAGTATTTGCAGAGGTTCTCAATGACGACTTCGCGGGATAACGATTCAGACATCCAACTCGGGTCTGGCAACGGTATCTCGGCTACGAGAAACAATAAGTTAGTTGACAAGCCTTGATTGAAGATGAATGTATGTACCAGGAGGATTTTGACTATGGTGGGCTAACCATTGGAGCCCGCGAGTTGCGACATATAGATGGATCGCTCCCTCATCCAAGCAGAACCGCGCAGAGCGTGATCTATCTTTCAGGTAATCAGAGAACGAGGCATGGTAAACATGAACACGATCACTGTGAACCTTATCCGGAGGAGGAACCAAGAGTACCGAGTGTAAATGATGAAGAGCGCTATAGAAACCGGCTCTACTAAGACCGAGAAAATTCGCAAGAAGATGGGCAGTTAATTGCTCGTCTCCATATAAAATCAGGATACCGAGAATGCGTTCCGTGATGGGAAAGGTATCCTTCGGGATATCAGAGAGAATTTGTGTGTAAAGGAGGTCGAGTGCGTGAAGTGGGTTGAGGTCACTAGTGCGAGTAGTATGTTCAAGAAACTGGAGGCAAATWTCGAGTTGTTTGGTCGGATTGTCATACTGAGTGTCACCGATAAAACGAATGATGAATGAAGCGAAGCCAAGGTGACCTGAGGCTCGTTCCGCGATGAAAAGAACCTGAGCATAATCCGGCCAATCATGATCAAGTTGGTCTGGGTACCTCTTGCTAATTTCCGTGAATCCCTTGATGAGGATGCGCAGTGCATCAC
The DNA here is from genome assembly GCA_027627405.1 of Leucocoprinus birnbaumii. NCBI lineage: Eukaryota > Fungi > Basidiomycota > Agaricomycetes > Agaricales > Agaricaceae > Leucocoprinus > Leucocoprinus birnbaumii. The sequence goes on from JANIEX010000242.1 coordinate 9,965, forward strand.
TCTGCGCCTCTCCGTCATCGATCTGCAATTTCTCGTGTAGAAGTATGGCATTTTGCTTGATTCTAGAGAAAGCCACAGCGATGTGAGGGTCTGGCCGGCTACATACCATCCAGCGGAGCCGCGAATGGTGATCAACGCTTGCGTGGCGACTGATCACTTCGACAAGCTCGCGTTGGGCGTTACGATCGCTACATTCGTCAAGCCCGTCAAGGATGATAAGGAGAGGTCTGTGGGCCATGGACTCGAGAAGGAGTTGAGATAGGTGAGACAATAGAGTAAGTGGCCGATGGGTCAAGTCAGGGATAAAGGGGTCTGTAATGAGCTTTTGAAATTGGGTTTGGCGACTCTTGCTGAGAATCTGAGGGTCATCACTGAACTGTTGTCCTAGTATGCACTTGTATGCCGGGAGTAATAGAGCCAGTTGATAGACGAGAGTCGGAATGACAACATTAGGGTTTGCCCGATGATTAGGTCTGGAGAAAAAGAATCCAGCTCCGAAGAATTCTGTTTTCTGCAGGGCCTCCGCAACCGACTGGGCGACTGCAGACTTTCCTACTCCAGCCGGACCAGATAACCAGAGCAGGCGATGCTCGACAGCTCCAATTTGCTCTGCCCATCCTGTGATGTGCGCTCGTAGACGTTCCCTCGTATGCGGATCACACCTCGGGATATAGCCGCGATCTACTGCATCCAGCATGGCGTCCAACGCTCCTTTCGCTACAAGCTCTCGCAATGCTGTAAAGCTCGTTGAAGTTACTCCATGAAACATATTTAGCCTCGACTCACCATCTTCCGCCTTCCTCTCCCTCTCAAACTCCTCCGCTCGTTTCAGCTTCTTGTATGCCTCCGCTCTCTTCCGCTCGTCTCTTTCCGCTATTCTTTCCTCGTCAAGCTGGTATATCCTTCCACTCCCGTCGCCCTCAGAGCGTTCAAGGGCATAGAAATTTTCAATGACGAGATCATGAGCATTTGCAAGGATGTCTTGTGTGCAGTAAGTCAATCTGCACGTTTGGGTGATACTTGAGTCATTAGTCACTCACTGCTCTGATGGGCATATGAGATAGCACTTGAACCGAGGTCAGAACTCATACTATTTTGCTGTTCTTTCGCTACCAAACCTCATGAGTAGTTGTGGAACGTTAGAGCAGGATGGACACGTACACAAGGCTGAGAACCTAGATTCACTGCTAGGCGATGAAACAGCACCAGACGAAGTACCGAGAATCAACGAAACTAGCAAAGTTTGTGGATGTGCAGCAGTCTCAATCGTACCGGGTCTAATACAAGAAAGAGTTGACATACCCGTTCGAACTGCGATACTAGCTTGATGGTCGTCGCCACCTTCAATTCGACTTTGCGTATGAGTCTCAGCGGTAGGATTACCCAGTGTCGATGGAGGTGCTTCACGAACTAGCCGGGGGGACAACTGCATGATGGGCGGGGGCAGAAGAGAGATACGCCCGAAGTCCCCCTGAGTTCATCCAACTTTGATGACTTGATTGCTATTGATCGTCAGGCACATACAGGTCATAGGATTTTACCAGCTCATGGTTCTGATCGTGATCAAACGGCAAATTATGCTCGGTCTTCACCTTGCTCCGGTCACACTCCGTTCAAATGAAGCCTCTCAAACAAGTCGCCCTGAGCTCTGAACCTAGATATCAGACTGAATATGCCAAGAATACTCCGCTAGTCACAGGTATGCACAAACATACGGCCCATGCGCCGGTCACGCTATTGATTCGCCGGCGCAGTGACAATGACATCCGGTTTGAACCATTAGTATATCTTGCATTCCACTGTGTCGCTGCCAAAGAAGGCCGCTAGTCAATTCTTGCTCTATTTCCCTTGTTACGTTCGGGCTACTTTGACGTTCTCTTCTTTAATAGCCAGTGTCTCAGATGTTACGCTATTTGCGGGCGAAATGAGGCAGGCATCATCTCTAGACTACTGAAGTACATTCATAAGAGCTGGTCAGAACGACGGGGACAGTACATGATATGGTATGTTACAAGTTGCGGATACAGCGTAAGGAACAGGAAGAAAAACATGAATTTCATCATCTCGATTCAGCGATCTTGATAGCTTTCTATTCAAATGGTCAGAAGGTCTCTCAGGAGTAGCTGTACGAGAGTGGACTCACCGAGCTGGGCTTCTTGAACGAAAATATCAACATGAGTCGACGCCCTATCGGAATCTTCATCTTGTTGACTTCCTTGAACGTCTTATCGAACTGGCTCTGGATCTTCTTATACTCCTTCTCCAACTCTACCTTCAACCTCGGATCGTCCGACTTCTCGACCTGAGCAAGAAGTGACTTGAGCGTCTCTTTCTGGTCGTAAAGCAACCTCTGCAAACTCGTATGCAAAGCCTTCCCGGCTTCGGTCTCGTTTAGCTTGCGTTCGAGTTCGACAACCTCCTGTTGCAATAGAACGACTTCCCTCTGCTCCGTTGTGGAAATCATGGAATCGACGACACGCCATGCTTCCACAGAACTACTATTCCTAAGGCGGTCGACGCTTGATCCCCGTTCAATCAGGCCCTGCCAGAACTCGCTCTTGAGTTGTCCCTCTCGCCTCTGACCAATACTCTGATCGACCTTCTCCCACATGGTCGACACGAGGATAACTCGTGAGGCAGCGTTGTCGCCACACAGATTTCCGAACATTCGTAGGTTCTTCAAAGGAGAACCAGCCATACGGTTGTCCGTGATTCGATGAAGGTATATGAGACCGCTGAGCTTGACATCATTTTTGTAGCTGTCGAGTTTCATGAGTTCTCGTTAGCTGGATCTGAAACCTAAGTATCGTTGTGGACCTACGTTCTTTCGAGCCACTCATTGATCAAGGTCAGGATTTCCATATCCGACCGATGGGTATCGTCGAACCCTGGCGTATCCACTAGAACTATTCGGTCACCATATTTGCGGTGCCGAACACGAGTAGCCTGGATGTCGGACGTCACTGACGCTAGTGAAGCGCCGGCACGTTTACCAATTTGTCCAGTCAAGAGATCAATAAACTAGGGAAATATATGAGCAATTACACTCGTTCGATAGCTGAGTATCGCACTCACGTAACTTTTTCCACAGCCTGTAGGACCCATGAAGCTGTGAAAATAAGTCTGAGATGGGAATCAAGTTTGATTGAGGAGGACGTACGCGATGATAATATCATCCTTTCGTATGTTATTGATGGCCTTGATGACTGTGCTATCGGTCATAGTGGAAGTAACAGCTGTCGAAGGTAGTTGGCTGATGAAGGATTGATTAGAGTGAGAGTGGGTGTTGTTTATAATGCCAGTGTCGTTGTATTGCCTTGCTGCATATGCCAGGCGTAAATGGTGAGGAGTTTCAAGAAGCTCCTATCTTCTATCGCCACGAGCCAACCTCGAGGTAAAGACACTCGATCATCTTCCTGAAATAACACAATCTTGACAGGTAGCACCTGAAATGAGCATCAGCGTCATAGCAAGACAGCGTCTGGGCTTGATCTGACTTTGCAGCGCTCGATTACTGAATTATGAACAAGGTTCTAGGGTAGGCTGCCACACTGCCTGAAACTCGTGTCTCTCACACGGGAGTCATGGGCATGATAACACCTCCTTCCGTCGTTTGAAATGCATGAAGCAAAGCTACGACTAAGGGCTCACGGCCCTCATGACGCTTTGAGGGATTATCATCATCATGTCAAGCTGCCAGGCATTGTAGAAGAGTCGCCTTCATTGACCACAGCCTGATGGACGGTAATGGAAGAGCGGAACCCAGACGGAACCAACTACTACATTAGGAAGTTTTCTCGGGAGCGGCAAGCAACGCCATATTGATCGCAAACGAACGTTTGGAATTGCTTCCTTCGTCCTCGCTCATCATGATGCTCCACCTTGTGCCGAGTCATCCATCATCTTAGTTGTTACAAGGCGCTTCCCTACTCAAAACACGAGAATTTCCCTCATGTTCAACTCCCCCGGCTTGGAAAATTGGATGAATCCCCCTCGGATAACGGAAGTCGCCAACATCTCAGTCTCGCTGAAAATCATCTAAGGACGCTTAGCCGAGGAATCAACTCGGCCGAACCTTCCGCATCACGCCCGGTAAGGGCAAAATCATGATGGCGCGGCTCACACTGTGTAGTTCTCGTCTCACCCTCGTTCACGCTGCCTGTCCCGATGATCCTTCTTTTCTTTTTCATCGTGGAACCGCTCTCCAAGATGCGGTGTCATCGCATATCCGATAACTACCGTCAGCACCTCAGAATCAATCAGATGCCATTCATCTCTACGGAGAGAATGAATGGGAATAAATTTCGACGTTTTTCGACGGTCGAGTGCCCCCGCTTCTCTGAACCACTTCCTTGCATTACACCGTCATGTCCCATGGGCTAATCCTTTTCTTTGATACGACGATATTACTCGGCGCTTTCCTCATAATTTGCATCTTAGTCCCTGCCATTCTGTCAAGAAACATTCGTCGAAGCATCGGATGGTATAGTATGATGGCTGCGTGGCTGGTGTATAGCTCCAGTTATTCCCTGTTGATTGGACTTCAGGAGCGTGAAGAAGAGCCTCCAAGAGGCATATGCCTTACTCAGACATTATTCATCTATGCTGCCCCCGTCCTGTGAGTCCTAATCATCTACTTGTAGTCCTGTGTACCTGATTCTGTCTTCAATAAGCGCCGCGAGCTCTACCCTCTGCTATTACATTGAAGTGCGACATCACTGGAAGGTCTCCCCGCTTCGATACTGATGAGTTACTACGCGTGTATCAGTTTTATTCCATTGTCTCAGGTGCCAAATGCCTAGATTTGGTCCGCGCGTACTCCCCCTCCGCAGCTAGGCACATTTCAGTGAGATATGATTACTTGTTGGGCCCGGCCCCTTAATTGATTTAGACATCAATAGCTGGCTCTCATTCCATGGACCCTATGGCTCCTCACGATATGCGAGGTCTCCTTAGTAAGTATCTAATCAGCGAGATTTCAATTCAAAATTGAATTAATCAACCCTCACTCTGCTAGTTGATACTCTCTGGCGACAATATATCACTGCTGGAGCGCGCTGAGCATCGTTTCTATTGTCACCTCCGGCTGGATACCCCGTAAGCTCGACTTGAAAGGGTCGGATCACGACTGACGGACCTCGTACATCAGATGGATAGTGTCCGCCGTCTTGGACTTCTCCATGGCCTTGACCATCATCATCTTGCAAGGTACTCCCATCCTGGCTGGTTTTTGACTGGATCTCATGAAGTCACTTCATTATGACTTTCCAGTCAGAACCGGCTTTACAATGTATCGGCACTGGCATCTCTACAAACGTCTTACTCAGACGGACCGAGGAGTTCTCGTCACGTTTTATATTAGATTTATTTATTGCACTGTGGTGGGAGTCTTCACATCCATGTGAGTTCCTCGTTTTATTCTCGAGATGAAAAATTGACATGAAAGAAAGTCTATGCGCCGTCGCATTCGCGGCTCTGGCTAGTCCGGACCTGGACTGTCTGCAGGTGCTGTACCCAGTCGGTACGTTCTAGTACTCACATTCTCCAGTGCCATTCGTATCTACAACAGTCATGATAGTGCCAATAATGTTCGCGCTGTGCTTTGGCACGCAGAAAGTGAGTTCTTTCCATCGCTGACTATCCTGAGGGCTTAACCCTCCGTTGTCCGATCTGATAGGACCTTCGTCAAACCTGGTTATTCTGGCGGAAACCGGAACCATATACCTCGATCATTTTCCACCACCACCACTCTCTTTCCGCCACCCAAAACCTTTCGTTACAAGTTCAATATGAGAATTCATCTGGTTCTAAGAGTCATGCTGACGACCTCGAGAGCGAGTTTTCCAGTATGAGCTCCAAAGTCGATTTCCTTCAGTCTAGGGACATTCGTTTAGTAGATGGGACGAAAGTAGATATCTCTAGAGTAGAGCTTCAGTTCATGAGTATTAATCAAATTTCAGTTGTCCAAGGAGCCAATAGTAAATAGAGTAGCTAATCTTGTGTATTTGTAAAGTAGATGTATATATTGCCGAGTAACTTCGAACCGCCCTCGATAGGTGCCTTAGCTCTAGTCGAACCGTTGACGCTCTCGGAGAGTGCGTGATTTATAAATCCTAAAGAATATGGAAGAGGTATATAACGACGGCATAGTATGCCTTAATTTGAGAATGACCAATCCCCAGTGATTGAACCGACGCTGGAAGAAGCAAAGTAGTCGAACAACGTGGGCGTGAGATTGAGCCCGTTATTGGGGCAAACAAGGCACTGAGTTTGGAGGATGGTGCTGAGGAGACGCAATGCGAACCAAGAAACATGGTCGTACCTGGTCGCGAACGACAGCCGTATGCGTTTTACCGCCGGATGTCAGCGTGATTGTCTTACCGCAGCTGGCTCCCGAGCCATATTACTAGTTGTTGGAATGGTTCGTATGCATATCCGGAAGTGAATGCGGCGTGAACATACATTAGGGCTCAAATCGACGGTCCAGAAACAGCGTGTTCAGAATTGAACTCGTGCCAATACTAGGAAACAAGTGAACATACGTAGTCCGTAGAACTATAAATTACTCCACAAGCGCCCCTTCAATCCTTGAGCGAACATTTTGTTGAAGAACTGATTAAGAACGTACAAAGTCGATCCAGATCCGCTTGAAGTCCACTGAGTATTGGTAGACTCGTTACTGCGTCCCTGAACGATTCGCTGATCGAGTAGATGTACAATGACAGCGAGAATGAATAGAAGGAAAGACTTAACGGCGAAACGGAGCATAGTCGTCGGATAATCGAGTATCCCTCTATTACGAACTAAGCAGGGGTTTTATGCGTCCTTCGTATCACAGATTTCTATAGTCCATGTCACTCTTTCCATGTGCTTTGAGTAGCAAGTGCTATACGCAGTTTCGAACTTGAAGCTCCACAACATCATCTGATAGGAGACTGGTCCCTGGTCTAATCGGTTGTCATGCAAAATGAGTGCTGGGCTGTGAGATTACCAACAACCTCCAACAGCGCTCCGAATAGATGGAAGTCACACTTACCTTTGCGCAAGATTCGCATAGGTATGAGACCACGATATTCAAATCACTACCATTACAGTGAATGTCTCATGGAATCCATGAGAGACAGCTTTCTTCGGAGTTGAGGCACATAACAGACTAACGAAATGTTGAGGATCAAACATCAGGACAGTGTGATGTCAGACTTTCGTCATCAGAATAATGATCCGTTTTGACCTTGCATTAGGATCATCGTTCGATAATGAGGCGACTCGCGAGTTCTCCAGTGACAACTGACTCATCAACTCTGCCTCAGGTTGGCCTCAGCCAATTTCTGCTTCCGCATGTACATATTCGCAACGGTAGCATGGCTAAACCCTAACTGACAAGGTTTGCGTTGCTCTCGCATGGCTTCAGTTCGTGAAGAAGGGTTTTCCATCTGCCATCATGCCACGTCTCAATATCCTGCCACTCCTCGCTTTCCTCTCCGAAAACGGCTCTCAGCCCTTGCAACCTAGAAGCAATGACAAAATCCGCAAATACCGGTGAGTCTCCGGTCAGGAATTTCCCAGGACTCTTTCTCATCCAAGCATCAACCTCTCCAAAGGTCGACTTGGTGTCTGTCCATACCCTTGCCAGCTCCTCTCCAGATGGCTCAATATCCTGCAATGGTCTCCCAAATCTCTCAGAACGTATACGATAATAGTGGTCTGCGCTCGGCTTGTTCAGTATTGCTGGAACTTTAGACTGAAACAAAGGTAGAAATGGAGCGGCCATCTTCGTGAACTGCGAGTAGAATGCCGCTTGAAGCGATTCTGTTCCCTCTGGTATAACTTTTGGCGAGTCCGGGTAAGCGCTATCCAGGTATTCTGCGATCTTGTACGAGTCAGAGAGAGCATTCCCGGTACTGCTGTCAGTTATTGCAGGGCATGTGTATAGGGGACCTGACGGCTGATTGTGATGAGGAGGAATACCGGCTTCGCTTAAGACTCTCCCAAGGTCTGGGTATTCAACAAATAAAATCCTATATTTGATCTTCTTATAATTGAGGGTGTACCTGTCGTTCAGAGTCAGTACTCGAAGCCGTAACGGATTCATGCTGGTAAGAAAGCTCAACCTCGTCTTCCAGACATTCGGAGACCATGTTCTAGCAAGTGTCACCTTACTCGCGATGTCAAAAAGAGTGATCATGAGTAAAAGGGAGAAGAGTAATATGGTCGCTCCAACAAGCCTTAATGACTCATGCACCCTGACCAGCACCGGCGACCCGATAAGAAAGGATCATTGGTATCTGATACTCCTTGCACTGCAACTCAGGTAGAACTGATTCATTTACTTGATTATAGTCAGGTCCCAAGAAGCATAATTAAGCTTTCTAAGCAATCTCATCCACGGCTACGGCACTCGAATTCTGTTTTTCTTCGGGTTCGACGACCACAATGCTCGCGATCTCCGGTGATCCACAGGATGAATCTGGCCTCTGAAGCTCGTGCTCTGTTTCTAGCTTGAATGCTAACGTCGAGATTTGCTGGGTCAGCATACTCGTTGTAAACTTAATCCCAGCGCTTCGAATATTTAAGATAAGGCGCGTTCCCTATATGAACAGTCAATCTCAATGCACCTATTATCATCGAGAGCTAAAGTAATGAACCTACACATATATAATATGCGATGCCAAGCCATCTGAGCACATGGTGTTAGCTATGCTAGAAGTGTCATTCCTTTACATTGAACTCACGCTTCCCAATTGGCGCAAGTTAATCGAGCCGTGATCGTAGTGTCAAAAGCAGCAACGAATCCAAAGATGCTCAGACCTGGCGACCACGCTTCTGAGTACGAATTTTCGGCCCGACATTAAGTCGACTCACCAAAAACACTGGAGAATGATGAACAATTTGTATTATGTAGCAATGAAAGTACTCACGGGAGATAAAACATAGTCCCATCTCTGTAGAAGACGTACAGTACTGGTGCTATCTGCTGCAGCCTTTTCCAGCCTTTGTGAAAATGCTCATGACTGCTGCTTAGGGTACGTTGGAGTCCGACGAGCAATAAAATCAACTCGAAGCCTTTTGTGGTTAGCTCCATGGGTAGAACTTAGGACTCGATTAGGAAAGGCTCACTATTGCTTGCTAATCTAGTTGCCCTGGCCAGAAGTCAAGTTGAGTGAGATCCTGAATGGGATATGGCGCGAGTTGTTTACCATGCGACTGTCGGAGAATGAAAGAAGTTCATTTTGTTATCGGCTCGTAATGGACAGCCGGGGACTGGGGAAGGAACTCGTAGATACCACTGGATATTGAGGCCTGTCATAATATAGGCGTATGTTGTGCTCTGTTTCCAGAAGGTAAGCGGTCGGCTTATCCGCCATGAAACAGGAAACAAACTCACAAGAAGTTCAACTATCCCGGAAAACCAACAGTCGGAATTGTGAGGTGACAGAACCGATCAGTTGAACATACCGGCAGTTGTCAGACACAGAACGACTGTTACTAGAGTAGAATAAGTACTGAGTTCAAGCTGAAAGGACTACTATAGCTGAGACGTACTCCATCTATCATTGTGGTAGAAAGCCCGTAGTCGTAATACGAGTAGAGTCTTGATAATCGCAGTATATCCAACTTCGAATAAACTGGGGATCATCATTATTTAGCTTCTAATAAACCTGAGGTAGCTGACGGTAACCCACAAGCCCGAGATCCATTGTCGAGTTCTACAGCTGTGGATCTGTTAGTACGTTTCTCAAACCGGACTTTGGATATGTGTTACAGCTTGGGCCACCCTCGTCAATCATTGATCAGCGTAATCGGGTTAGAATATTGCTCACCGTAGGTCCGTCTTGTGGCGACAAATAAGCTATGGGTTCTCATCTGAGTGACGCTTAGTCCATATGTATTATCCTATACATACTGAGGAAGTCGAGCCTTACAACAGCCGATTGTTGTCAGAAAGAGTGGGGATACTAATGAAGAGAGAAACTCACACAAATATAATCCATCCTATGGCCTTGACGAGCACGTAGATCCATTTGATGAGCGGGCGGGATCCTCTGTATTTGTTGAGACGTCGCAAAATATCTAGACTTCTTACAGCCATACCTATATATGTATCTGACCTAAACGGAACGTTCATATCAATTCGAGATATTTCCTTGGTACTAGCCCAGGATCCTCACCTCCTGACTGAAAAGAATGAGGGAGTCATAGGCCATGAGCGTGATAGCAGCCACTTCAGATAGATTCATCGTCGCATCTAGTAATCAATTAAACTGAGTTCTCACCATATGTGTAGTTCACCGGTTGGGCCTGCGATATGGCTTTCACAATTTCAGCGTCGGTGAAGCCCTCTACGGTAGTAGACATTGTGTTGACTGGTCACCTTCTGTGAGTGCAAGAAAGACAAAGTGGCGAGAAGCCGTTTATATGCCACAAAAATACGGGACGCTTCTCGTTGATCATGATCGTTTCCAAAAATAAAGTGGCATGGGAGGCATAATTGTAGTCAGTTAGCCCTGCCGTTGGTCTTGAAGTCCTTGGCAACATCGGCAGAGAGAACATACATAGAGGTGCCCTGTGATAAGGCCTTCTTGAAATCTCAAAGAGGATAAGGTTGGAGAAGCCGTCATTGAAAGAATGATGATTTATCAGTCTAGGCGCTCCAATGTGATTGATTTTTGATCAGGCGTAAGGTCTAAAAATTCAGTGCGGCGACAGCGATTCGCTGAAGCGATAAACATGCCGTTAGAGCCATGAGTCTTACATGAAATGAGACTTTCAGAGAGTGTCAAGTCCCGACTCTGAAGTTCACAAAAGACACGATCAGTGACCCAACTCGAGCGTTATCGACCCAGGTTACCCAGATACCCTTCAGGCAGGATTCATCCAAGTCGAAGATAAAGCGAGGGAAGAATGGTCAGACCATGTGCATATAAAGGACACTCCAGCGCAATTATGGGCCAGCCTATTTTTGTACAGAGCAGTGGGAAGCAGTATGCAAATTTGGAATTGAAACAAGAGGGTTTGGGGTGAATACCCGCATTTTGACACTCTGGGTAACCTCTTTACAAGTCTAGGGATGATGAGGGATGCCGTCTCGTATGCAAGTTGATAGACCTCTTTATTGTGCGTTCTTGTTCGCGATGTGGCGTATGGATACTTACGAGTGCAATAACGGGCGGGGCGGGCGCACACGAAGCCACCGGGTTAGAACTCAGTTCGAATGTGATTTTGATCCTATTTCACCGTTCGATCAAGTTCGGCGATCACCGCAGTTTGATGATCATCAAAAGTTTTCGCTTCAGCCTCCGAAGCGAGCGACTGCGTCTTTTCTTTTGCCTCTCGCCCTCTTTCAAGCACGTCTCATGGCGAAACACATAGATTTATCTCCAGGGTGCTTATAGGGTTTATTGGTATAGACATGAACTTGACATGATTCTGCTTCACTCCAGACTTTCAGGCTTTCCCTGGTTTCGCTTCACTCTGAGCCCATCACTACGCTAACGAGCTAGACGACATAGGTCGGGAGAATGGTAGTGCAATTTGCCAATGGGGACACTATGGAATGCTTGATACCACTTAGTAGGAGCAGTGCACCGGATTCCGATATCTGCTAATCAACCCGATTATGAATTTACCAAATTTAACTTCAGCTTGCACAAGGATTGCGCGTCACTTGTATTCAATGATACTTCGGTGCCAGCAGCCTGAACGTGAGTGATTCAAAAAAACCCAACTATCCAGTGCGCGGTCAGTGGTTGAGATTCTCCACTATGGATTATACGACATGTTGACGAAATGGTCTTTCTGTCTGGTTCAGATCCTTGTTCATATCTCGGTCCAACGGTGTACATCCAAAAACACCAACAAAAACTCTCATTAGCCCTACTGCCCCAGTTCCGAGAATTTAACGGGTTACAGATATCACTTACCGCAGGTGTAGGATTGATGGTGATCCAAGGTGAGTGAAGTTCCGAATTCCATTTTAAGCCACTTAACGCCCTGGGGCAGGTCAAATCACCTGCGCTGCTTCTCCTTCAGGGCTTTTCACTGCGCAACCTCGCAAACGTTCAAACTCTCGTAACGAAAACAAGTCTATAATAAGACACGGCAGCTCAACACGTCATATTGATGACTTTCCTCTTTTTTCCTGATCACCGTGATACTCGTTACCGTATACTCTTGAATTGGCTGCCGAAAGGCTTCCTCATCTATGGCTTCTGCGTATTGATTGAAACTGGGGCAGAACGATTAAACGAGCGGAGAGGATCACATATAAGACCTCTACTTTATCAGTGTTGGGTTCATACCCTTTTCCCTCACCGCTCACCTTCAAGTTTTACTATCAGCGTGCAATGGCGAAGCTACCAATGTGGAGCTCCCTGTATCAGCTCTTACGAATATCGGCTCCCCTGGTCAAGGCTGACCTCAAGGAGAAGACTGTAGTGGTTGTAGGTGCTAACACGGGAATTGGTTTCGAGACGGCACAACATTTTGCAACCATGGGTCCCAAGAGGTTGATTTTGGCTTGTAGAAGTCAAGAAAGGGGCGAGGCGGCTATTCAAAGTGAGTTCACACCAGTTCTTGTTATAGTGATAATGAATGACTGATCTCGTAACAGGGCTGAAGCAGGCTACCGGCTGCAACAAGGCAGAACTGTGGCTGATTGACCTGGCTGATTTCTCGTCTGTAAAGGCATTTGCAGATCGAGCACTTGACGAACTCGAAAGAATTGATATTATCGTCATGAGCGCTGGCATCCGGACTAGGAAGTACAACACCACGAAGGATGGATGGGAGACTTCGTGAGCCGTCTTGTTCTCAGCGTTGGCTCTTCATTGAATTTTCTGATTATCGATGTCTTAGGCTTCAAGTAAATTACCTCTCTATGTCGCTTCTTGCTCTTTGGCTGCTTCCGCGTCTCAGTGAGACAGCCGCGAGATTTAACGTCAAGCCCAGAATTGTCGTAGTCACGAGCGGCGTCCACTATTCCTCAAGGTTTGAGGATGAAATATTTGAGGCCCCAAATGCATTTTCGTTACTGAGTAGCGAAGACTACTGCACCCCCAAGTAAGTCATCACCGAATATGCTGTTTTTTCGCAGATATTTAACTTGAACATAGCATGATGAGGACGCGTTATCATCAAACCAAATGTCCATGCTCCCTCTGGTTCTATTGATGGCTTCCTCGCTAACTGTTTTCACAGTGCTCAACGTGTTTTTTGTTCGTGCTCTCAAAAACCACCTGAAGGATAAATCTATCATCGTCAATGCAGCTGATCCAGGATTCTGCCATTCCGAGCTTCGAAGGGAGATCACGAGTATTGGGCTATCAATTTACGAATGGCTGTTTGCCATGTCAGCTGAAGAAGGAAGCCGAAATATTATCTGGGCATCCATTGGTACTCCTGAAGGAGGGAACGAGGATGACATGAGCGGACAATTTATCATGTTTGCATCCATACAGGAACCGGCGGATAGTGTATTAGGTCAGGAAGGAAAGAGGAGGGAAGATAAGCTCTGGGTATGCACACCAGCTTCTTTCCTTAGCAGGAGTAGTGGACTGATTCTTAAAATCAGAACGATTTGATCTCAATCTCGAGGGACGTGGGTCCTCGGGTCCTGGACATCAATCATCACCTTAAATGAGATATTGAGTAACCCGTATATTAGGTATATCTAATTGAGGTCGAGGAAGCTTGGGAGGCCACTTCTGAGACTTAATCCGAAATGGGAAGGGGGTGGGGCCGGGAGTGTTGTTCGTAGAGATGAAGGACGGGTTTGAAGTGCTGGATAGATCCTACTAGATCAGAAGAATGGCGAGCCGAACTTGTCGTGGGCCAGTAGTCCAAGTTTGCGAATCCCATGAGTGCAGGTGTCATGCAAGGTCTTAAGATCTGGGATTAGCATAGTGAGGACTGGAACGACTTCAAGACTTGGAACGACGAGAGGTGGGTTAGATGATTAGTTGCGTTGTAAGAGTACAGCACCCCGTGGAAGGGACTCGAGAAAAGGAGGGCATCATATCCGAGCGCATACAACATTCTCCCAAGGGTGCTGGTGACCTGGCGCAAGATGGGCTAAGTGGCGCCCGCTGCTGGGCGAATTGGGCACAGCTATGGCCCACCGGAACAGGCGCTTCCATCACGTGTGCATTTCGAGCGCGTCYCGGCCCGGYCACTGGCYCATTGGGGCTCTGAACAGTGGACTCTCCCTACTACTAGCTTCGTCGATTAACCAGGCTCTCTTTACGATGGATCGAGTACAACGCAATCAAGCTGAAGATATATACACAATAAATGCGACATATATAATCCTCTGTCGATATGGGCCTTCAGCAATGCTCAACTGGCACTCGGTCGCCGGAGCGTCAAGGCACTCCACGCCATAGTCTATCTTTCCCTTCCGAGAGGTCATGGTGAGATCCAAATTTTGCTCGGCTCACCTATAAGTCTGATCAAATTACCAGCAACTAAGCGAAATGCTTCCAGCCTTGAGCGCCAGCCTGAGGCCAGGTCCAGCTGTATGACGGAATCGCCGCAGGTGGAAGCCCAGTGTATTCGGTCTTGACAGGAGTGATTTATCGTCTCGAGGCTTCAACAAATGTCACAATGAGCATTGGGTGTGCCGGATTTGTTATGGATGGACCAAGCCTCCAAAGAGTCCTCCAAGCATCATGACGCTTTTTCCTGGTACAATCATATTGATGCTCGCTTCTGGGCGAAGGATTTCTGTCAGCTTCCATCGCTAAAAGGATGTCAGAGTGTCAATAGGGACATTTGATTTTGGAGGAGGACAACGGTACTGTCTGGGGTTAGGGTTCATCAGCCGCCCATCTCTTCTCCCCAGCCAAGACGGTGAGCTCACTGCTAGGGCAATGTTCATTCCCCCAAATGCTTGCAATAATATCGCTCGATGTATGCTCTAGGTTCTTTCCTATGACCCTCTACGCGTCGTCAAACATCCTTGAGCCCCCAGGTCTTTCCTGCTCCGCAGGACTCATAGATCTCCATGGGATTTTGATGGTACATCGCATTTCCTTCTACATCCTCATGAATAGAGTCTCACAGAAATATCCAGAACTCGCCGAGCTCTCCATCTGCCCCCGCATGGCGTGCGCACATGTTGAGCTTTGCGAATCTAGACTTCAAGCATATCCTTTCGTCCAGATATTCTCTCTAACCTCCATGCTATATGCCTCGCTTCATTCAGATTTGTACACTCAGGTATCGGTTTTTCGGCATGTTCAGACAAATATCCGCTCATCATCACGATACCTCTTGCTCAGAGAAAATCATCCCTATCCGATATCCTCGTCCCCTCAAATCACCTACACATGATAGGGAATTAGCATGGTTCAGGTGAGGAAATCTCGAAGAAATATCACAGCCGGATCGGGGCTCATTGATTTTTGAATTTGCCAGGCTATCCGATGAACTCGGTTCCGCGAGAGGGGTCCTATATTTCAACTCCGTTGTGCACGACAAGCTCAGTACCACTCTTGTGGATTTTGAAATATTCACAAGCTTTTTGGCCTAGGCGCAATAGTGGCGCTTGTGAACACAACGCATCAGGAGTTGGTTGAGCCTACGGTTGCAAAATAGAGGGCAAGTAGAATCGAGAGGCAACCGCCGGAACTGATGTGTCACAAACAGGTACATAAATCAATATGAAAATGAGCACGCTCGAGTGTGCTTACTCACATTTCATACTGGATGATGGGTCAATTGCTTGGGATAGGCGGGTGCAGCGGCCGAAGAAGAACACAGCGATAAAGGAGTACAATAGATATGAAAGATATTCTATTTAGCTACTCTAGGATAGAATCACTGTATGATCGCAACTGCATTCAAGATTAGAGGGCTAGGTATACTGTCATCCATGCATGACTGAGCGTGTCCTATTTGAGAATATCAGTTAACGTGCACCGAGAGTCTTCTGTACTAATAGGGCAGGGAAGTAAGCGTACAGTAGGGCCCGCCGGATGAGGAAATCACTGGGTCGGTTGACATTTACTGATTGAATAAGGAGAGCTACCAGGAGTCGGTTACAATTCACTGACGTCCCCAACGCGGCTACCAATAACCACATAAGGGTGGTCAATGTCGGGTATTATATACCAACCATTTTGGAAGGAGTAGAACATGTCGGCGATTGTCCTTGAAGTAGACCCCAATTAGGCAAATGTCTGGGGATGGTTGTCATCGACCGACCATGTCAGCCAACCCGGGCACAGCCAGTTCTATTCATCTGATATCCTGAAATGGAATCCATATCCTAATCCAGAAACCCTGTGAGGTCGGTTATCATCAACCGAGGGCCCGTGTCCCACCTAGAGGAGGCCGGTGATGATCAAATGCCTGGATTAGGCTGCGTACCTAGGTCGTACATATATAGTATTGAGGTCGGTAGCTATCGATCGACAACGCGGAGCCCAACTGAGGGAGTCGGTTGAGAACAGCTGATTACCTGAAATGGGATACGTGCCCAAATCAAGGCATCCCGTCCCGAGGTCAATTGTCCTCAACTGAGGGTGCAAGGCTTACACGTAGGGGTCGGTTGTAATCAACCGCCTGTTTGAAACGGGATGCATCTCCCAATAAGGCACACCACGGTTGTCAGTTGTGATAACCTGACGGTGTGCAGCCCACCTACGGAGGTCAGTTGTAGTCAACTGAATACCTGAAATAGGCTACGTATCCAGGTCAGGACAAAAACTGAGGTCAGTAGTCATCAACCGACGACGTGAGGCCCACCTAATGGAGTCGGTTGAGCGCAGCTTATTGCCTGAAATGGGAGACGTACCTAAATCAAGCAATATCCCAGAGGTCAGTAGTTGGCAACTGAAGGTGTAAGGCTTACCTGGGAGGGTCGGTGGTAATCAATTGACGGCCTGGAGTGTGCATTCCCAGATCAAGACAAATTGTCCGTCAAATATGATTAAACTGACTACGTGAAGCCCGCATAAAGCAGTTGGTTGGGATCGAGTGATTACCGGAATATGGTACATACCTGAATTGTGGAATAATATGTAGTTGGTCAAAATCAACTGAATCCCTGATTTAGGCTCACTACCCAAATCAAAAGATTTGCTGTCGTCAATTGTGAATGACTAATGATACTTGGTTCACCTGCGCACTTCCTTTGAAATCAGTCAATTTCCTGAAATGTGTTGTACACCTAACTAAGGAACGTCCCTGGAAGGTTCTACGGTCGGTTGGCATCAATCAACACAGCTGGTTGTAATCAGCATAATATCTGGGTTTGGCTGCACAGGTCGGTTGTCACTAATCGACGGCCCAAGGTCTACCTATCGCAGACGGTTTTAATAAACCGAATGCCTGAATTGGGCTGGCTGGCCCAATCTGGGCATTGTAGGAGTTCAGTTTGCACCAACTGACGGGTTGAAGCCTACCCCAGGGGGTCGGTTGTAATCAACTGAATTCCCGAATTGGGTTATATGCCCAATCAAGCAAGACTCCAACATCGGATGCCATCAACCGATGGAGCGTGGCCTGCCTACGAGAGTCGGTTATGTTCAACTGGGCCCTTGAAACGGGAGGTCTGCACAAATTAAGACCAACAATGGTCGTCAGTAGTATTAACCTGACAGTGTGAAGCCAATCTGTGGAGGTTGATTGTAATCAACCGAGTCCCTGATTCAGTAATCCTGTCATCTCAGGATGCCCGCCTTGAGGAATTGGATAAAAGAAACCGAGCTCCTTGATTGCATAGCCAATTGAAGCGAATGTTGGAGGATATTGCTCATCAACTAAAAGGCCACAAGTCCCAACCTAGGGCAGGCGGTTGTATTAAAGCAACTGCCTGAACTGGGACACATCGTCAAAGAAGGACATTGTCCAAGATAAGTAGGCATTCAGCAACAACATTAGGTCCACCCCAAACAATAAGGAGCCGGTGTTACCAACTGATTATCTGAAATAGGTTATATATCCAATTCAGGACATTTTCCGAGGTCGGTTTTCATTCAGCGACTGCGTTTGGCCCACCTAGAAAACCCGGTTCTGCTCACCTGATGGCCTGAAGTGGGATGAGAATCCCGATTAGGTACTTCCTTGGTTGCAGTTGTCAAGAACTGACCCCATGCAGCCTACCTAGGCCAGTCGGTTGTAATACACTGAATTCCTGAATTGGACTCCATATCCAAATCAAGAAAGTCTCTGGGTTTGGTTGACATCAGCCAGCGGCATGAGGCCTACCTATCATCATCACACGTGAAAGCAACTAAAATCCTCATCACCGTAAATTATATCCCTATTATTCCATATCAAAAACCGATGCACATGCTTGATATTCTGCAGAACACCTAAGTGTGCAGTGGCTCCCCATGGAAGAATTACCCGATATATAAGCATTTTCATGTGTACCAGGTCACCCCTCCGAGCCTTCAAGAGATTGACTGGTTCGAAGCTTATGTTGCAGAAGAACTCTTGCTTCATGCGGTGTTAGATCACTGTCTTACAGGCTGACTGATGACTCAAAACAATAATGCTAATCAAAGCCCCCTCCCCAAGCCCTCGAGGTATCACCGTTGAGTATCTAGGATCTCCCTCATCAGGAAAGTATCTGATAGCTTCAATACCACGAGTCTTGGAGATTATTCTTTCCCAAATAGACAGCAGCTGCATTGAGTCCTCAGGTCAACCGATGCATGTCAATGCAATAGACTATGGGAGGTCACAAAATGAGTAAAGTGTCTAAAATCATTACGTTGAGAACATTGTTTCTACTGCATATATACATTCAGCGGCAGTGTCCTGAGTAAGGGTATGTGAGTGTTCAAGACTCATATCATTAGACAGTCCAAAGACGGCACTTACGAGTACCTCTTAGCCTCTGAATAATTTTCTTTCAGTTAATAATAGAAAGAAATACTTTGGTATAAATAATTGCACGACGTTCTGACATATAACTGACAGATTTTCTGATTCATAGGATGAGGCTATTTCCACATTCTGCTGTGCTGGTATTGACTTCTGATAACTCAGGATCAAGTTTGGCATAGGTGGATGCAAAGCAGGCATTGGCGCACTTGGTATGATCCCTAGCGTGGAAATTGTCAATAATAAACAGCATATCCACGAAGAAGTCTGGCTCTCGCAGCAAGCAATATGGTCCCAAGGCACAGGAGAAGTCATATACCACCCGTTTGGGTGCTCATGGCCATCAAGTTATCATCGCTGAAAAGACATCATTTCTTCCTTCACATCCGGGCATGCAGTGGTAACCATAGCTAATACTATGTGGACACCATGCGACCATGATGCCGCCAGTCAGTCGACGCTCTTTGTAAGTTGAATAATACTTCCCGCATGGCGGTGAAGCCCCGTCGCTCTGTTCTCGTGACTCTTTCTGAGGGTCATCCTTCTGCTTGTCGTGGATCAGAAGTGGGTATGTCGGGCGCTCACGGATTTTTGGCATACTGTAGAAGCAGCCAGTCTAGACAGACCTAAGTTACTAGTTACTTGATGCACATGGATTGAACTCACCACCTCCCAATTGGTGTCAATAGGCTCCATAACAGGCTTGAGCAGCGCAGGTGCCATAGAGTTTGCAAGAAGGGTATCTAACACGTCTCGAGCTCGATCATGTATCCATGTGGCTATTGAAATTATGGGCTGTTGATATCCTGCTTTGCGCTCATATCCCCACTCGAGAAGCAGGTAGAGGTGAGGGATAACGATGAGACCCGAGGCTGTCGCTGGCTTTGGAGATCTCAAAAAGATATCCAGCGCTCGGAGACCTTCTCTATTGACCATTTGCAGGACAGATTCCTCAGCAGCGATCTACCATCAAATCAATAACTTGACCCAGACGCCAGAATAGAACCTGAACGCACCTGTTTTAGAAAGCTCGCAACCACCTTCAGCACCTTGGAACCACTGTGATAGGCCGAAATTCCCCAAAACGGTGAAACAAGTCTCCCAAGGACTTGTTATGCCGCTTCAGCTGCTCCGTGACCAATACGATGTTGTCCATATGATCCGAGACAACGTTAACCGCATGCTGCGACTGTTTGGCATGACAAGTTGATTTTTGTGGGGAGGAGGCTGTAGACGCGTTGTCAGCGATTGTGTTGAGGGGCTCCATTTTCAAAGCCTTCCGCAGCAGCTTCCAAAGGGTGGATTCAGGAATCAACTGCTGTTTAGGGAAGTACCTGACATTAGGGCGTATGGGCGACGAAGACGAGGTCTTTGTGGGGGGTTCAAGGGAGCCGGAAAGTTTACAGAGGCCGAAGGACAGTGACACACCATCCCACACCACAGTCTCGGGATGTGGCCCATAATCCGGACATTGAAAGTCCCCTTCAAGACTCTGGAGCCGCGCGTAGGCAAACCAGCAGGCTCTGAAAGAATCCTTGGACATGAAGATATTTCCAGGGGTATAAGAGTAGCAATTGAGGACATTCT
The DNA here is from genome assembly GCA_027627405.1 of Leucocoprinus birnbaumii. NCBI lineage: Eukaryota > Fungi > Basidiomycota > Agaricomycetes > Agaricales > Agaricaceae > Leucocoprinus > Leucocoprinus birnbaumii. The sequence goes on from JANIEX010000242.1 coordinate 30,386, forward strand.
CACACCAAGCATCAAATGGTGTTTCGGATGAACTGAAGACATTTGTATAGTCGTCCAGAAGCTCGTGGGTAAGCAACCTCGAATTGTTGTAGTTGAAGACACCCAGCTCCCGGAGATCGGGGCCAATATGCTTGGTCCGCGATGACGGATATTTCGGACATATTTGAAGCTTGATGCGGCAGTCGAATGAACCGAGGAGCGTGTATAGAGTTGCATCTTGCGTGAGTATGGGCCTTGAGTTGTCGAAGCATGATCTATCACTATTTCCCCCACAAGAGCAAGTCAAAGTAGATGTGAGTTTGAACACATGGTCTTTCCCCAATGCTCTGATAGGTTGTGCTCAAGGATATAGTGGGACGTCGGTCAGAAGTTGAGCCCAGATAGGGGGAAGAACTGGTAAATAAGAAACAGCCCATTCCTTGGCTATTTTCTGGACGACCGATTCACCATCTGCTATACATTGCGATTGCTCAGCATTCAGTCCTATCCAGAGACTGAACACAGTAATTTCTCACCAAGTTGCGTCGGTCCATCGTTCAGGTCTTCGAGTTTTATTCCAAAGCAATGAGCAAGCTCGCTTCTTGACAATTTTATATGAGAACAGAACCCGCTTCTTCGTATCTGTTCTTTGGAATCCTTCAAGCATGTCCACTTTCCTTCCCCTGTATCAAGGCCTTCATAGACAACCAAGGCACAGTTCATTGGTTGTACTTGATGAATTTGTTGATATCGAAAAAATGCTCTTGTGCATATCGCCCACTATTCTTTCACAGTAGAACAGCGCCAGGGGTACTTCTGTATTCATGTCAATAGGGGTACAACGAGGGCCTGCTAATACCTGCCTGAAGGATATTTCATCTCCACCGAAGCGAACTTCTCATCATGATATTCTCGTAGGTATCGTTTGTGGAAACAGTTGTCGATAGGGCATTGGCATGCAAGTTTGAGTGAACCATTGACGTCAATGAACTGAAGGTGGTACCAGTGAGACTATGCGGCAATCATGAGAAATATGGAAGTGCTATTAACGTTATCGATCCCACGCACCGTTGTTTGAGTTCTTTTCACGTCCCACCCTTGTACAACACACAAACCCCTAGCAATCTGATTGTAGCCTGTGCATCCGCCATTGACTGCTTCCAGGTATTCCGCAAAGCTCCCAGGATGAACGCCGCTAGGGGAATGTGACGATTGCAGCACCACAGTCTCAGGCTCCGGTATGTTAACCTCGAAATCGACCTCTGGTGGATCTACTTCAGGGCTAATTGGGTCACTACGGATTGAGTATGGGTCTCTTCAGGTAGTTGGTCAATTGGAATCCCCTTGACGCGAAACAAAGGACCTACTATTCTGCAGCCCTCCCTCTGTAGCCTCTGTCTCAAGAGTGCCATTCGCCCACGTGTCAGACCTCTTGCACTTTGTGCGCGGTTTGACATCACTGGCCCTCGTCCGTTTCGTCGGACTGGTGATATCCACGAGACTTCTTTTCAAGTTCTTATTCGAATAAATTGATGTTGGTGTCTCCAGGTCACGAGGAGGAGGAAATCGAGGATATCTCTGCAGTGAGCTGCTGTCACCAGCTAGATTTTTTAGAAGTCTGTGACCCGGTTTGCTCATGGTTAGCTGCCAGGATTGTACCAACTGGGGCGGTCAGGTTCTATCAACCGGAATGACAAGATTTCCTCAATCGTATGCCATATTTTTCCAACTGCAACCGGTTGGTAACAAACCACCACCTGAATGGCAATGCCCCCCTCCTCTTCGAAACACAATACTCGCTCGCAATGGTCTGTCGCAAATTGTTCAGTTGTGCAAAAGCCATATAGGTGTCGCAAATGTCCGGACAATCCGCTACTCAAGGATTGTCCGGGCCACCGCAAAAAGGTGAGCTCCTAGGTGACCTTGCGGCTAGCTGGGTGAACACTAATCCTCAGTATCTCAGAACCCAAATGACAAACCGCCAACGCGGCGTACACGTGCACGTAACGAAAGCCTCCCTCTCCCCGATCCTGTCTTGGTGCCACCTGAGCCAATGGCAGAAGCAGGACTGTCCAGAGAGGTGAGTGAACATTGGTGATGTGTCCCTCCGATGTGCTTCGTTCTAACCGATTGATTCGACTACACAGGCGCTTTCCTCAGGACAATGTAAACACAATCCAACCCGTCTCTCACACCAGTTCAACTGAAGTTCAAGCCAGAGCAGCAATGGCCACCAATGTAACATAAAATTCTATTATTCTGCCCCCATCAGTACTGAGAGGAACCTGTCAGGAGGATAATATTGATCCACGTTTACGTGGACTTCAGGCAGACGGCACCCGAGTGGCTACCCCTTCTCCAGCTCCTGACGAGGTACCATACAAGTGTCACCTCAATCTACCAAATGCTGAACAACGTGTTTGCCAGGGCGCAGCTGATCCCAGCACTACAGCACTGCCGGATGCCGATACATCCCATACCACACAGGACTCTGCTCCACCTCAGTCGACCGTTGCTCCGACACGATCGATTGGTGAAAATGATGGTAGCTCTGAGTGGGAAGACGACGACGACGATGACTTCAAAGGGGCAAAAGGCAATGCCCCTCATGGCTTCATTGAGGGTGTCATGTGCAGCAACCATGAATTCCGTTGGTCGTTCCATACATGTCGGGCTGCTCAAGGCTTATTGTCCCATTTATCCATAGATGGCCTCAAGCGAACCATCGCTTTATGACCTCCTAGCAAGAGTTCCACTCATGCCTCAAAGCGTTTCGCGCGTGTCATCCGACAAATCCTAACTCGGGTAAGTCCTAAAAACTCATGGCTGGCCTTTCTTTCAATTCAGAAAACCTTCAGATTGAGAATTTGGCCGTTGAAACTGGTTGCTGGATATACCTTGCTGCACAGCATGCCACCGCTGTCACTCCATTTATACACTATGCTTCGCCCAGCCTCCAGACCAAAGCAGGTCCCAAGCTTGACATCATCCATACCAACTTTTCCATCATCATGAAAACATTGGTCACATCCCGACGTCGTGAGGCGATGGAGCTCATGCTTGAGCTCGAGGAACAAAAAGAGAAGTTGGAATTGGCTCAAAAAGAAGCTGAAGTGGCCCGAAAGGACGCGGAGTCACACAGAAGAGATAGAAAAGAGGGATGCTGTCATTGCGGAACTCATGACACGACTCGGAGTTGGAGCATAACATAGGTTTTATATCATTGTAGTATGATATACATGACTCTCGGCACTAAATATCAAAACTCGTCAAGACCGCTATCATCATCCAAATGGGAACTGTTCCTTGCTTGAGATGCTTGGATCGTCTGAATAGCAAATTTATCTGGAATTAAGGGAACTCTGATCTCGATCAAGGCAGTTGCCTTGGCCAGTAGATGGACAAGCTCCATGGCGCGCCGGTAAAGCTCCTTCACCTTGTAATGTTCCTTGGGCAGTGTTCCGTACATCTCAAAAAGCCTTGTTTCCAAACAACGGCCTTTATCTGCCTGGTCCCAAACTTGTTCAAACCAATCATCCACCCGATAGTACTTTTTGGCCTCGTTGTAGCTCATCTCCAGCCACTCTGGCCAGTTGGCAACACCGCCCCACTGAGACAACCACTCGACTACTTGTCCTTTGATGACGCGAAAGCGACCGAGTTCTTCAAAGTTCTCGCTGTCGAGCTCCTCGCATATGGCAAACAGATTTTTAGCCTCTTTAAGCACTTTGAGAATTTGAGCTGCCATTCACTGAGCCTCCGTTGGAACCATGCTAAAGCCATAAAAGACTGTGAATCAGGAAAGGAAATGAATAGAGCTTGAAATACAAACGGGTTTCTTGACGGAGAGCTACCAGAAGGGCCAAGTGATTGTTCACTATATAGTGCATTAATGAGAAGGTATTAGCACAGGAGTAGTTTCATCTGCACAAAAATATATTTACGCACATTGGTGTAGTAGACTGCTCAGCTTCTTGGAGAGCCAAGAGTTCCAGTTTTTTCCTGTTGAAGTAAAAATTGGTTCAAGAAAAGATCAAAGATTCCATTGGAGGCTTATACTTTTCTCGGTAACGTTTATCTTTGCTCCTACCGTTCTCATCCACTTTGGATCTGTCACGCTTCTTTGCATCTCCGGAGCCTTTGGATGGACTCTTCGGCATTACTGGAGTGGAATTGGTAACGAATAGAGGCAGCTAGAACATCCCAATGCAGTCCAATATGTCGAGTTTGGGTGTATGACCGGTATGCCCAAAATAAATTACACGACCATGGGTTGCAATTTCCGTGACCATTTGACGACCCCGAGGCGTGACCTTCCGTAGAATGTCCATTTGTGGTCGCGCTATGGTTGCGTGGAGTTTCTTGCATCTCATACCCGACTTTCCGGCGAGGATGGCCAGTGCGTTTTGAGCTGAGTACTGCAATAGGTAATAATAAATCGAGATAAGGTCTACAGCTTGTCACGTTGTTTCCCAATCTGGTCTACAATCCGAGACTGCCGCAACATGCAGACCATACTACTACCGATGGCTTCCAATCTGGTAGAGGATCTGTAAACGGACACACGCTGGGCATGTTTGCCAAAAGGGCCAAAATTTCAAGGCTTTCACATGCTCGAGAATGCTCGAGACTTCTAGTCATCTAAAGTGCTTGTAAGTGGCTGTACAATTCACGTGACCAAAACGCGAATGCTAACTCCGACACGAGAGTCAATAGCTCAATGAACATTTAGGTGCTGAATGTTGAACCTTCATCTCATCCCGTACTCCAGCCTTCGCGAACGTGCCAAACAAAGCTTACTACCAGCTGGGGAAACATAGTCTGTGGAATATCCGTGTATTTCAAAAAATCTCAAATCTCCTGAAAAATAGCGCCATGTGTCTGGTATCGTTTGGCTCTCCCACTCGTCGTCAAAATCTTTCATGTTTCATGGAAAACCAAGCGGAGATGGATATCTGGACACCACATGGGCTGAATTTGCAATCTGGTGGTTGACTGTCCTTAAAAAGCAGCGGTTCACCACAACTGGACCAACCCAGTCGATTTCAGCCTACCGACTTCTTCCATCCACCAGATTCAACCATGGAAAACACTTGTAAGTGTTTTCAATACGCCAATTGCTATCAACTGAACTGTCTTGTTACAGCTCTCAAAATCACTATCAGTGAATACTTTCAACTACTTGTAACTGCCGGTGACTTGAGAGTGCAAGCTGATGAGGCTACTGGACTGGTCACCCAACTTACCAAGTTGAAGGCGTCGCAAGGTATGGATGCTTTGTCTGTAATAACATGACGACTGCGACAGCTGATGTTACCAAATAGAAAAGCTCAAGGAGGCTCGTATCAAATACAACACACTCCGTGCCCAATGGGAGATCGCCTTCGAACCCGCCAAGCTCGCCTACGAGAAGGCAGTCCAATTGAAGGCTTCATTGAATACTAATGTCGATATTCCGATGTATGGTATGTGTCTCACTCACTTTGCTCATGACTTCTATTCATTGCAATGTCCAGGCTTTCTCGAAGGCAAAAAGCACGGTAAGAACAATATTCGCGCAGTTCGTATTGCCAAGCTATGTGCTGAGTTGGAGACACTTTCTGCGGACACGACACCTGGAACCAATAAGTCTTCTGGGTCCTCCGAGAAAGTCGGCGCTGAGACATCTGGGGTCGATGATGTCCACCCAACCACTCCGAGTCCTGCTAGTGAAGCAGGTGTTCCGGACATACCTGCACCGTTGGGTCAAGTCACGGTAGTCACGGTGCCGATGCCTGCTTCTCCTGTTTGTGCACCTCCCACTCCCAGTTTGGCCACCTTCCAGGCCAACAAGTCTTCATTGGCTTCCGTCATCCCCCCGCCTGACACGTCCACATTCATATCTCCAAACCCTTCGGCTCCTACCACTGAGTCTTTGGGATTGGCGCCTCTGGTCCCTCCCAAACCTGCTCAAAAACCTATCCATTCAAACTCTGGGCCCCCTGCTGCTGAGCCCTATCCCACCGCTTTCCCGGTCGATCGTGACCCAACCACGCAAACAGCATCTCAGGTCCTTGTACAACCTCTCCATGCTGATGCTTCTCCTACTCCTAAGGTTGCTGATCCTGCCATCCTCGACCTCTCCCATGGCAGCTGATACCACTGCAGAGCGAGGGCCTCCAGCTCCAGATGGCAAAGTGTCAATCAAAACCACTTCATCTGCTACTCAGCCCCCAGTGGTTGACGGTCCCAGTCCTGCGCCCATTCCTCATGTCCCCTACATCTCTCTCACATCTATCCCCGCTGTCCTATCGTCTCAATCCACTGTGATCGCAACTCCTACCCCCGTACATACTCTTGATACCCATGCTCCCCCAACTGATGCGCCAGTTCACGTTACTGCCCCTCCCGTCATCAATGTCTGTGTTCCCAGTGCCGCTACAGCCCCTGATGCTGCTCCTCATCTTCCTCCACCTGCCGGAGCCTCCACAGGCATAGTTGAAGCTATAAACCCTCATGGAGGTTTATCTAGCTTTCCAAAGACTGGTGATACCGGTGCCCTTACGAGCGTGAATGGGTTTCCTTCACTGCTGGATGCAAGGTCACCGAGCTTACCTAACTGGGGGTATTCCGAGACGCATGCTACGCCTTCCCAAAACCCACAACAAAATTCTAATAGTGAGTACTCACAGAGATTGTTTCGTCGATTTCACTGACTTGATACAAAGGATTCAACTTCAATTTCAATACATACACGCATCTGATGGATCAGAATTTTGTAGCAACTCCAAATCATCCAGACATCAACCTTTCTCCGGGGCAGCAGCCTCAAATGACATCGTTATTGGGTACCGGTAAGCCCTCGTGTACTTCAACGCGTCCTGGAGTTATCCTGACATCTCCATTGGGCTTAGACTTCGTTTTCAATGATATGACACTTCCTGGCGGTCAAGATCACCCAGGGCTATCATTCAATGTGGCATATAATATGTTCAAAACCCTCCCTTCCACTCAAGTTGGTCCAACAGTCCCCACTAAGCGCTCATCAGACACCAACACTGATGAATGACCGAAAAAGAAGCCCGCTCGAAGGCGTAAACAACGTAGTGAAGCTGGCCCGAGCAAGCATGCAACGGCTGCTGGCGGGTCCTCGTTCATCATGTTCACCCCCGCCACTATGTCCACTCCCACCATCGAAGGGAAACACATCTCACCTCCTAGTCATCTTGCTACATCTTCTGCCACCCCCGACGAGGCTGGTAAGGACAGGAATACCGCGCCAAAAGCCGAAGGCCACGACGACACCAATGACGATGATAATGAGGAGGCGTTGGCGAAAAAAGTAGAAAAGGCATGGAAACCAGCCATCAAGCTCCTTCCGCAGGGGATTCCGCTGTTTAAGGTTTATGTGGAGCTGATCAATCCTCTAGCGCTCTCGCACTTCAAGCACCGTAGGATTGATTTGCCAGTGACTTACATGTTGGACCTACCAGCGAAGATCATGAAGTGCCCATCGATGTGGGTTGGGAAGGCAGAGGATAAGCTGAGTGAGTATCTCAGAAATATTTTTTTGATTGATACTGACTATGTATTCTATTGTTGCAGAGATGGTTGCCAATGAGTGGGATCAATATCTCAAGGATCGCACGCCAATGTCCGCGGAATCAAAGAACCTCATCACAAAATACGCTTCGATCCTCCCTCGTGCCCTCACATACAGTCGTGAAGTTGTGCTTTATATCCTTACAACTAGCCATGGTAATATCATCTGCCCTTATCATCGCTGGGTTTCCAAAAAACTCGAGAACGATCTCCAGTTCGAGACTCATGTTCCTGGGCATTATTCCGTCACTGGTGTTCCCGGGATTTTGAGAATCAAAAGGCTCATCAAATGTGCCAAGGAGGTTGCCTCGAAAGTTGTTGAGGTGGGGAAGTTATTTTTGTCTGACCAACAGCCCATGCCGCCAGCACCCAAAGAGGACCCTTCAGAGACAGAAGAAGAAGACAAACCTTTGGAGCGCAAACCTGGAGAGCTCCATTGTGGGTGCATCGAAGATGAAGTGCTGCTCGAGTTGATACTCTGGAAGTCGACGCTACAGCAATCACCAAGCACTGGCATTGTGGAGACCTGGCAAGATGTGTTTCTCCACCCCCGAGATCGCACTTTTGTTATGCGTGCCTATACGTTTTGGATGGGGCTTAAGGCTGATATCCTTTACGAGTACGATGCAGAAGGTAACCATAGAGATATGGTTGACATCACGCAGTATCAAATCAAGTTCTTTGGTGATCGACTCGAGAGGGCTATGAATGATAGGGAGGACCTTTCCGGTATCATATCCGGCATTCAGGATATGGGAATGGTGTCATTCGACAATGATGATGACAACGATGACAACGAGGAGGAGGAGGAGGAGGAGGAGGAGGAGGATCAGGATCAGGTGGAGGTCAAGAAGGGAACTGAGGCTGTGACTACGGCGTAGAGTATTCACATTGTTTCATTTTTGTTTATCTGTTATATCCTGTGGCTATGTATAGATGGTGATCGCTGATAGGGTGTCATTCAAAGACGCTGTTAAGCACCGACGAGAGTCACATATGCATCGAAGTTCCTATTGTAGCGCATTCCTTCAGAGATCATCGGTGGAATAGATCTGATGTCAGCAGGTGAGCTTCATGCAACCAGTTAATGGCAACTGGCCAATGAAATTCGCTTGATTAGGTGACAATCCCATTTGAGGTTTCAGTTGATTACAACTGACTCCTCTGAGCAGGGTCTCGCACTGTCCTTTGATCACAATTAACCTTCTATTCTAGACTTGCGGTTGAATACGACTGACCTCAGATGCTTCTCTATTTAGGTACATAGGCTAATCTCGGAAACGCCGCGTCTCGTTGGTTGACAAGCAACCCAAGATATCTCTTCATTTGGGTATGCATCCCAATTCCAGGATTCGGTGGATGCTAACCGACTCTCGTAGGGACCACTCCCTCTGTCAGTGGATGACAACTGACCTCAGATTTAGGTACTTGTCCCAATTCAGGCAATACATCCCATTTCAGGGATTTGGTTGGGTGCAACTGACCTCCTTAGGTGGCCTTCACATCATCAGTCGAACACACCTGACATCCAAATATGCTCTTGTCTTGGTGAGGTATCCCATTTTGGGTGGTCAGTTTATTAAAGCCACTCTGCCAAGTAAGCTTGCACCTTCAGCTGCGGTCAACTGACCTCCTAATGTTTCTTGATTTGGGTAGTGGACAGCCCAAGTCTGGAGACCAGTTGGTAACAGCCATCCCCTCTAGGTATTCCTCATGCTGCTGGTTGATGACAACCTACCTCACGAGTTTCCTGAATGAGGTTGAAGTAACGCATTACTTGTTTACGCCATGTGGTATACATATTGTGACATTAATAAACTCAATTCGCAGTACATAAGCCTTCCAAATATAACTGATAGAAAAGGGATTAAACACTTCTAGCTGACCACGGTATATACTTCAGTATGGATCTGAAGAATGATCCCATTGGGATCATCAGAAATCGGAATGAGTGATAGATCTAGACTCCGAGAGGGCGGGACATGTGCATATGGAAAGTTACAAAGATCCTGCTTATGAAACCATGATGACTTGACACGAATGCCTAGGTCTTCACAGATGAGCAGGAATCCTGAAAAAAGGCGAGCTGGTGCAAATCTGGGTGGCATGATGACAGGGGTGGGGGCTTGCGGCACACTGGGGGAGTCACATAGCAGGTCCAACGACTCCGAACTAATTGCCTGGTCAGGAATTGGACCAACAATAGGTGATGGGCAAGGGGTTGGGGGAACTGCATTTGAGTCCGGGTTGTGGAGGGGACCGTTGACGTGTTGAGCTTGCTTTATTGGTGCCATGGATGACACTACCAGTGACAGAGCCGCTTGTGCTATCTGGAGGCTGCGGCTCCGAATATGAATTGTGACTTTTCCCATGACGCGCTATAATTTTAGCCAAAGGTTAGATTGCATGTTCAAATGTAAATTCATTGAAGAAACACCCACTATGCACTCTCCTGAAATATCACAGTCACCTGAAAGAGCTGGTGTCAAGAGCCACAGTCTACTGGCAGTGACAAAGTCTTGGGGAAGCGACAAAAAGGGGGTGCAGACCAACAACTCACCATGTGACAATTTCCCATGAACATCCTATATGGAGTGTTCGCTTGTTCGGATCGCTACTAGCAGTTAGTCTAACAATAAATCAAGGGTCTAGAGGTATCTCGCACCTTTGAGGACATGTAAATAATTGGCTCATGCTCCTGCAGGGACATCAGGAAATGAGTCTTTGCACTGTCAGTTGATCACAACTGATATCCGAATTCGGACAGTCAGTTTGTTAGAACCGACTCTGCCAGGTAAGGTCTCGTGCATTCAGTTAAGGGAAACTGACTTGCTGATGTTTCTTGATTTGGGTACGTAGGTTATTTGTGGAAGTCAGTTGATCACAACCGCCTCCTCTAGGTGTACCTCGCACCGTCGGTTGATGTCCATTGACCATGATATTTCTTGATTCGGATATGCACATCTCAGGAAACTGACCTCCTAACATTTCTTGATTGGGGTACACAGCCCATTTCTGGAAATCAGTTGAGCACAACCACCTCCTCTAGGTATTCCTCGCGCGGTCGGTTGACCACAACCCACCTCACGGGTTTCCTGAATTGGGATATGCATCCCATTTCAGGGACCCGGTTGGTCTCCACTGACTCCCTTAGGTGGACCCCGTACCGTTGGTTGATCACAACTGACGTCTGAAATTCTCTGGATTTGGTAAACCATCCCAATTTGGGCAATCAGTTTGTTGAAACCAACTCTGCTTGGAAACCCTCGACCGTTCAGTTGAGGACAACCAACCCAGCTATGGAAACCGGTTGATCACAACCGTCTCCTCCAGGTATTCACACTGTCGTCGGTTAATACAGGCTGGTCTCACTGAATTGCTGAATTAGGGCATGATCCCATTTTAGGTACTCAGTTGGCCGCAGCTGACTCCCGTGGGTGGCGTTCACACTATCAGTCAATGATCACTACTGACATCCAAAGCCCTCTGCATTTGGAGGATTGTCCTAATTCAAGCAGTCCTCTTATTAGACCCAACTCTGCCAGGTTGGCCTCACCTGTGGAACTGAGGACAACAGACCTCGTTATGTGCGCGGCCTATTTCTGGCAGTCAGTTGGTCACAACTGTCGCCTCTAGGTGTTCCTACCACCATCGGGTAATTCAAGGTAATCTCACAGGATTCCTGATTTAGGGTATGCATCCCATTTCAGGGATTCAGTTGATATCATTCCACTCCCTTAGGTGGGCCACCCACCATCAGTCAAGGTCAACTGATGTCCGAAAAACTTCTCAATTTGGCGAGTCATTCCAATTCAGGCAATCGGTCTGTTGGGAATGACTCTGCCCGGAAGCCCTCGCACGTTCAGTTGAGGAGAACCGACCCTCTATTGTTCCTTAACTTGACCGCACAGCCCAATTCCGGAAATCAGTGGATCACAACCGCCTCCTTCAGGTAAATCTTGCACCGTCGGTTGATGTGGATTGACCAACGATGTTGCTTGATTCGGGTACATATACCATTTCTGGAATTCGGTGGTGGCCAACCGACTCACATAGGTGCCCCTCTCGCCGTCGGTTGATGAAATCCGACCTTGGATTTGGGTACTCAGCCCAATTCAGCCATTCGGGTAATCAATATCTCAGGATCTGACTGCACAACCCAATCCAGCAATTCTGGCGATTTCAAAGCATTCTTGGGTGAGCTTCACGTCGTCAGTCAATGACAACTAGCCAGTCAAAATTTTTGGCCTGGACATTAATTCCTCTCGAAGAGTCGGTTGATCACAAACGACTCCTCTAGGCAGACCGCACACCTTGTAAGTTAGACCCCAAGGGCTTGCCACTTGACTTGAGTATGCTTACCATTTGAGGAAAACGGCTGGTATTGACTGGCTCTCATAGGGGACTCGCACCGGCAGTTGATCCGAATCAACCTGGGACATTCCTTGATTTGGGTATGTATCCCATTTCAGGGATTCAGTCGAGCTCAACCGACTCTTCTAGGCGGGCCTGGCGCGGTCAGTTCATACAAACCAATCTCACGAGATGCCTGGCCTACCGTACCCTGCCCAATTCAGGCCTTCGGTTGATCCCAACCGACTCTTCTAGGAAAGCCTTGCTCTACCGGTTCATGACAGCCGACCTCGAGCAACTGCCGTATTTAGGTCTTTCGTGAGGACGATTACCAACAAGCTGTATTTCCCAAAAGAGTCGGTATATGATACCTGACATCGCCAACACTTAAATGGCTATGGATAGGTGCATTTGGAACATCGGTGAAATCTAACTGACTCCCTCGAGCTCCCCATTAATCAGTCGATGTTAACTGACCCAGGGGGGACTTCCTCATCTGGGTCCTATTATACACTCGCTTACCCTTTCGGGGTCACACTCAGTGGGCATTAACTGATGTTCCCGAATAGGATGTAGTTGACCACGGCCTAGGCAACAATCCATTCAGTCATTCAGTTGCAGATCCAGTTGCGACTGTATACTAGTAGTAAATGTGTTACAGAACAACACAAATAAAATCTCTTTTAAATCTAGTAAACTGCATGCTCCCGGTGATGCCGAAATTCTGGTTAATTGGTAGGTCGGTGGGTCAACCGTACTGAGTACTGCTTTGACTGTGTTAGGCAATCAAGGAGCACGGTGGAGTTGCACCGGTAAACACTCAATCTACCCTATTTAGTAGTACTGCCACGTGCTGGGAGTGATTGTCAGATTGGTAGATTGGAGAACAAGTACATTCAAGTGTGCTCGCTCCGTGCAGAAAAAGTGTGTGTATTTTTAGCAGATCGGGCTCGCGGTGTGACGGCACAAAACCTTTTGGCCGTGTATTCATGCGAAATAATACAATATCGCGTCTAATCATCCACTCTCGAGTACTTCATATCGAAGATCTCACGCTATAGAAAGACACAATTCCCATCGCGAAGTCATCTCGCGAGCTCTCTCGAGACAGCCAGATCAGAGTAGCTACAGCTATAGTATAACATCGAGACTTAGCAGCAGCGGTCGGGGTGTATAACTTATGACTAGT
>JANIEX010000243.1:0-43452 GCA_027627405.1 Leucocoprinus birnbaumii
GGTCGCAAAAGCCCTCTTTTTTGAAGCGCAGGATTTTTTGTCACATCTTCAGCAAAACAATTGGGAATTTGAGATGATGTTCTCTGGACAGAGTGAGGTAGCAAGCCTCACGCTAGCATCAATTGCTGAACCAGACGGCGTTGACAAACAAATAACGCGAGACGATGCTGCGCCCAACATTCATCATCATCGTCCTTTCNTTGCTTACTGTCCTCCTTTCGTCTCCTCTGGAACTNGGAAACTTCAANTNAGACTCTCGGAGAGCTCAGCAAGCCCNAATACTCCTTGTTACAGCACATCCNGACGATGAATGTCTCTTCTTTGGACCGACCATTCTGGCCCTTGAAACCACAGATGCCATAGTATTCGCTCTGAGCCTGTCAGTCGGAAATTCATACGGACTTGGATCGACTCGCACCACCGAGTTCCATAAGAGCTATGAGGTACTCGGTGTACTAGCTGAACGGCGATGGATTGTCGATCACCCGTGCGTTTCTGCCTTTTTCTCGCGTTGCTGAATGAGCTGAACGAGCCTTCAGGAGCCTCCAGGACAACATCACGGCTACATGGGATCCAAAAATTATAGGTCAAGAAATAATCCCATATATAACCTCGAATAATATCGACATCGTAAGCTATTGAACTCACATCCTCACATCCCGTACAGGAGGTGACCATCATTTTAGGTTTTGACCTTCGACTATGCCGGAATATCTTCACACCCAAACCATATTTCGCTCCCGTATGGTGTCGCCCACCTCATCCAAACGCTTTATGCCCTCGGCAAACCCACACCCAGACTCTACACACTCACAACGGTCCCCCTCTTCGCTAAATATACCTCGATACTCTCGCCACTATCCGCAAAGCTCGACGTATCTATGATCAAAGTGTCTGCTTGGCTACGCGCATTGGTGTCAAAGAGTGGCATAGTTGACGAGAGCATCTCGTTCTCTCGTCAGGAAACCGTTTCAGACGCGCGGACGAACCCGTTGTTTGTATCTGGTATTCCAGAATACATGCGAGCCTTGCTGGCAATGCGGAAACACGAGAGCCAATTTGTGTGGTTTCGCTGGCTCTATGTAGTTTTTTCCCGGTATATGTGGGTTAACGAATGGCTCGAGGTGCAAATGCGCTGAAGACATCTCGGTCAATCGCGAGCACCTGAAACTTGATTCATTGGGGCTTCTCCTCTGTACCGACTTCTTGTCCTACCTTTTATCAAACTATAGTCTGGAATGCGAGTGTGTTTCCAGTTGGCAAAACTCATGTGTCGGATTCGACCCTTCGGCCTCTTCGGGATGAATAGCGCTCAGACTCCTCAGGTATTATGGGTACACTCCGCCTAACGTCGAGTGTGCTCCATGACGGAGCTCTCCATGAACAGCGTGAAAGCTCCCTTTCTAGTTTACCAGCCGCTCTACCTCAACAGTGTGCCCCTTACCTCCTATGCCGTACGACTTTGTTTACCGAGACGGTCCTTCGAAACCGGACGTTTGAAGGTTATCATCTACAGATTTAGACTAAACTAACTTTGTCTATGGAGTCGACACCAATACAGCCTATGCTTCATTGTCAACATTCAATTGACATTCAACCCCACGGGCGCAGAATGCAATGTTTCACGAGTTCCCTAGGACGAGAAGAGCTCAATCCACTCCCGAACCGGTCGCTCTGCTCACTTACATGATCATTCAGAGATGGAGTACGTAGATTTTCCATAACTAATTTGAATTCTCCAGTCCTTGGAGCTGGAAAAAATCAAATTCGGCATGGAGTTGAGCGGTCTTCGAGCGAGGGTGATGGTATTCATCTCGTTTCGACCAAAAATATCTGAACGGCTTACCACGCCGAACGCCACCCTGACCTACAAGCCAGGTATTTCTGGCACCTAGTCCTCATGTTTGAATCGTATAAAACCGGGGCATAGACTCCTTCATTCAGCCCCCAGTCACATACTCGACACCAGAACTGATTTAAATCTCATCTAACAACATACACAATGCGCTTCTCTTTCATCGCTGTCACTGCTCTTGCCGCTTTGATCTCCCAAGTCTCCGCGGCCGCTACTAAAGCTGACACTCTCTGTAAGGTCTTCGACATCACTCTCTTGTCCTAGATCGCTGAATGTCGTTCTTCAGGCCACACCGATTCGGTAAGTCAAGAGCGCGACTAATGAAACTGCACGATATTCACTGGCATAAACTTGTTCATCCAAATTTATGGATCTATAGGACTGTACGTGCTTTTGCTCGCTGCCCACGACAGACTTACTGAAATATATTCCCTTCTAGGCCCTGCTGGATTTTATTGCTGTGGTCCTGTAGGCGTTGGAAAGTAAGTGTTGATTCCATGGCAAGTTCGAATCCGAGTCTAATTGTCCCGTATTAGCTGCTGGCCAGACAGCCGTCGTCCGTGCCCTCTCTTGTAATCACGCAGAGAATATCGGATGGCGTGGTAGAGCTTCAGCGATTATGTGTAATTCTCGATGTGAATGATACTTGTGAAGTTGTGTTTGAAGTTATCAGTATTTTCCTGTGATCTTTGGTCCCGAAACGCCATTGGCTGGCATCAACACTCTACGACCGTCGAGCATGCTTCTTCCACAGATTAAAGACCATAATCCTCCTCAGTCTCCGGAGTTGTATATTAAGGAGAATGAAGCCTGTGGCAAGAATATGACATGACGTTGCATCTACAGGCTCTTCGCCTCAGCTCCATCTTGCGATACCACCTTCCACCGCGAATGCGCACTCAAACGTTTCATAAATCTCCTCAGCAAAGAAGAGTTCAAATCACTACCGAAAAGCTGACCGTTTCCGGTCCTTGGCGGCATGATCAGTGAAATATGAGTGCGTGAATCTTCCGTACGAATTAATATGGCCTCAATTCTGGTATTCAGAGGGGAGTGGATCAGCAGGGAGTAGAGCCGTACTCAAGCGAATGAGTCGTACAGTGTAGCTTATGCAATGAGCCGAAAAGATCAGAAGGCCGAACCATGCCTCAGAACACCACCGTTCGGGCTAACCTATTATTTCTGGCCATTATTAGTCTGTTCCTCATGTTGGAATCCGGTCACCATACTCAAGGCCATCAACTTGATTGAAGTCTGGGCTTCAGCATCCTCTAATTGTCGGCCGGACAACAATGACCGCCTGTGTGTTGAGTTGTGATATTCCTGCCACTCGGCGATATCTAGAAATTGTCGAATGGTTATACCATTCCTTCAACAATTGTCTGTAATTATATGTTTGGATTGAACGATCCAAAAGCATCGTTCTTGAGAACTTGAGACTGGGTTTGTCTCCAATGCTATCTTTAGGCCTATGAATTGAGAATAAATCGAGTAGTAGGGCGAACCGGTGGTGTGACCCCCGCTCATCGAGGAGGAAACCAACCTTCTCAAGCTTTTACGAAAGCGCCGAAATGAAATCACTATTTCCTATCCCCGAAGCAGTGCTGGGATAGATCATGAGGACCGCGAGGACCGAAGAGAAACGTAATCTGCCTGCACATTCGGAATATTTAGATTTTCAACTGAGTTTTCCGACTTCTTACAACAGACAGTGACGCCTCTGGCATGTATCACTTTACGACAGTTATACATCTCTTGGGTGCCTTAAGCGGTTTTTTATCATCAGCTCTTTGCGGGGTATCAGTGGGTACTTGGATTTTAATGGACTATGAATACTGTGAAGTTTTATTCCCCGATCAGAAGAGCCATTGTTCTTGAGTTTCAGCCAGAAATACCACATGCACAATCTGTTCTTATTATTATCAGAGCTTCACCACCAGTTATAAGAGCCCCAAAGTGCCGTAGCTAGAGAGTCCATAATCCTAACTTGAAGTTCTCACTATCTATCAGATCGACTATGCGCTTCTCTACCGCTACTCTCGCCGTTTTTGCAATCTTCTTGTCTCATGCCTACGCTCAAGAAGCTCCCATACGCTGTAAGTTTTAACTCATAATCAATCAGCCGTTTACTAAATTTCCCCCGTAACGCTTCTTCCAGGCCAGAGCGTGGCTGTAAGTAGTATCCCCTGAAGTTGAGGGACATTCATGAGGCTCATAATACAAACTTCCGACCGTCCTGGTTTGTCCACAATAAAACCTTTCAGGACTGTGAGTGAGGACCTTGACAAGGATCGTTCTATGCTTATTACCAAATGAAAAAATTTTAGGTCCACAAGGATATCGTTGCTGTGGCGCGATAGGAGCTGAAACGTGAGTACCAAGAGCACAGTACGCTATGTAAGATGGGAATACTAAGACCCACACAATCAGGTGCTTCAAAGGACTTATTGGACCCTGCCCATTTTGATGATTCGCGTGTCTAAGTAGACGAGGAGCGGGTTAGAAACACAATGTAACCAATTGCGCAGAGATAATCGACCTATGAACCCGGTTGTGGGGGGTGATGTGTTACGCCGTATGATGGTATGACAGCAAGATTCGGCTAAAGTCAGCGCACGGAGCGACAAATGAGAGCTCAATGGGATATATCACCGACAAAGAGAGCGTAATAGCGCATACATATGGGTAGTCCTACAATCCGCGATATTCAGTCTTGAGGCTTCATCAAAAACCGGCTTCAGTAAGCACATCCTGCACATTTGCCGCAGTTGACGCCGAGCCGTCCTCATCTGCCGTCAGCTTTCTCCCCATCTCCCCATCTCTCGACACCACCTTAAATCCCCTAATCAAATCCCAATGTTTCAACCCTGGTCCGATCACCGACCCAATATCGGCTCTCGTCTGCGTTTTCACATCATAAAAAGGCACGAGGCTAACTTGCTTTGAGGGTTCGAAGCCGAGAATGTACGACTGGCGCGGAGGGTAAGAGATCTCCTTCGAGATATCCTGAAGGGGACGGCTGCTGCTGCTTGAGGCTTGCTGACTAGATTCTGCGGCTTCATCGGATGGTGGTGAGAGAGTTGTGCGGAGTTCGATGGGTGGTCCTATTTTGAGGAGTTGGTACTCCGACATTGTGCTATCCTATTGAGTGGGAGATCAACTCAGTCAGACTGCTCACACAACCCTCAAAATGACATACCTGAAGATGTAACAACCACTCCACGAAATAGCGATCAACAATCGCATGCTCTGGTAATACGGTGAAATCAAACTCGTATAAATCCGGCAAAATCCCCAAAGCAGCTTCTGTATCCTTCCCAGTACGCCAGCATTCAAGGTACCACCTCTCAAGAGGGTATTTAGACCTTGTGTCCCCCATTGCAAGCCGTTTCAAACAGCACCTCGCGAGGTCCATATGCACCGATTCAAGGTTCAAACCCCAATCGAGTGAACGCGAAGGAGTACGAAGAAATTGGTCAAATGTGGGGTGGCAGAAGCTCAGTTTCCCGTCACCATAAGGTAGACAAGGCCAATCGAATGTCTCTGATGGGACCCAATGAGGAGCTGATACGACGGAATGAAGGTCGTACAATGCCTCGTGAATTTTTTCCGCCGGGATATCGAGTAACTCGGCGACTGATGAGACCTTGGGCCGTTGATCTTTGTGACTCGAAGGCTGCAAACAGGAAATTGCTCCGAGAATGCGTTTGGCCAATGTCACAGAGGCTGAAGCGACTGTAGCAAGAGTGTTTTTGTAGAGAATGTCAAGCTTCGCGAGAGGATGATCCGCGCCAGGGTCTTTATTTCCGATGAAACTGTCGATCAGGACAATGCGAGCGCGAGGGTCATCGTCTGGCTTCGCAATGTAGTCGAGAATGGAGGCAGATGCGGCGTATAAGCCTCCTGCTTGCCATTTTATGATCTCTTTGTCATTGGATGATGGCCATTCCTCTGGAGCGTCCGCAGAGCTGGCAGGAACTTCAGGTGAACCAGAAGTACCGGTATCGGCGGGTGAGGAACCGATATCGTGCATTTCCCGAATCTTTGCAAATCCACAGTCAAGAAACGCGTCCATCTCTGCGTCGCTCGCCAAGTGGACGATAATCTCCTCTGTCTCAGGTGACATCACCACATGCTCGCCGAAGAAGGCCCCCCGTAAACGCATTTCTGCTCTTGAACTGAATATCCAGTACCACCGAACTCCCTCTATACGTTCTTTGAACACATCTTTCACGACCCTAACGATCTCTGCCTGCATTTCCTTATCATCACATTCATCTAATCCATCTACAATCATGATGAAATCAACATCCACTTCCCCTTCCTCCCCAGCAACCCAGGTCTTGATCGGGTTAAAGATCAAAAGTTCCGCTTGTTCTCTGATGCAGCGCGGTTTTTGCGTGATCAAATCGTTGTTGGCGTCGAAAGCAGACTGAATGAAGGCAGCGAGAGGTGGGAGGCAGCTAGCAAGACCAAAAGCGATGGTGGTGAATATCTTGGTAGCGTCAGTGTGTTTGTTTTCTCTGGAGAAGAAAATCGCGCCGCCGCCGAAATTGATTCCGATGGAGCCAAATTCTTCGGATGCATAAATTGGAGGACTGGAATGAGGGTCGGCTGACACCAATGTCGTCAAAGGAGGCAGCAAAGCATCCGCCAAAGTCTGCATCAGTGTCGTTTTGCCCGTCCCAGCGTCGCCATGCAACCATAGAATATGGAATACTTCTTGCTCTTTCGAGTCGCGAGGGTTCCGTGTGGAGGAGGTGACAGTTGCAAGCCAATGTGAAAGGCGCTGTTTGGCTGCTACATGAGTGCCCAGAAAGCTCCTCGCAGCATGTGTTGAACGACATGCAGAATCATGTAAAGCGTCAACAAGAGCAGACGAAGTGAACTCGGGCGACAATGCTACTGTGGACTGATGTGAATAGACAGCCACTAGTTTATGGAAATCCTTACTGGGTTCGTCACCTTCAGCTTCGTCGTACGAGACGACATTCCACGCCTCAGAAGTCATTTGACAGGATGGTGAGTGTGTCAACCAAGTGAGTGTGAGAGCTGTAGAGGCAAAGCTGTTGCGCGGCGTTCTTTTACCCACATGGTCCAAATGAAGCAGAAGTTAATGGCCTTCTCGGCGATCCCGACCCATTGCCAAAATGGGTGTGGGCGCTGGACCGCTAAGTTGATGCTCCTTTGCAAAAGTAATAGATATTAACATGTACAAACAATGTACACTTCGGATTTTTCAGCCTCGGCATGCCGCATGCCGGGGCCGCATGCCGCATGCCGCATGCAGCACATACTCGCAGCTACACGGCCCCGATTATCGAGAATAACACGTATTTACTACACCATGATCTTGCCGCCATATCAACTGAATATGCTCCGGTAGCGATAGTCTTAGGATCTCCTGCTAATAAAAGTCAAGGACAATAACATCATCTGCGTCCGGGCAACTGTATACCGAGACTACTTAAAGTAAATTCGTACCTCGGTTTGTCGAGCTCTCCTCGTGATTTTGAAACTGAATGCAGACAGACTACGGTACGCGAAATGACACAGCTCCAGATACTGCTTCTATCTGCCCTGAACTCGTGCAGAAGGAACACAGCCGTCCGATGGGAGTTGGTGGAACCTGCAATCCTAGCTTAACAGCCTCATGGAAACTGATCTCTCCGGCCCTGGCACTCCTGGTTATATATGATTCTGCCTGGTGACCCAGCCGCTCGGGCTGTATAACCCGCTTCTCCCTCGAAACACCCCTCGCGAGAAATCTTTGTAAGTATACCCCTGCCTGGCTACTTGAAACTCAGTGTGCGATATCTCTAGGTCACCGTGGTCTGGTATAGTCTAAGACCAAATTTTCTGCCCTTCAGCAACCGCCTTGATATTGTCGCAATAGGTCACTCGAATTTGCCCACTCATTTCTTTCAGGACATTCAATCTCCTGTGTCAGTATCAGTATGACACTCTCAGCTCTGCATCTCCTAACACTCCCCAGATAATGGTAATCGAATTTTACGCTTCCTTGCTCCAAAGCAATCTCCTCAGATTGAATACACTTACTAGCTTGATAGGCAATACGATCGCCTCGTTCGTTCAGGTTCGTTGAAATTTAAGCTTCTTGATCGATCGACTACAATTTATTCTCCCATGTGGCAGCTATAGAATGCGTACAGTAGCGGAGACTTGAAGTCGACTACATGCCTAGCACCTGGACGGCTCGATAAAGTTTTGCCAATTTTCGGTCAGAGACTCGGAGAATCAATTGGAGTCGATTGGCATATTTTTCGGAATTTTCCTATTGATTTTCAGCGCCAAAACTGTGCCAGGAAATTCACTTTCCCAGCGTTTGGAGCCAGAGAAAGCCCCTGAGTTACCCAGTATAGGCTAGAAGGGTCAAGGGGAACACCGGAAAGTGTAAATTGGCAGCTCCAAGGCCTGAGGTTGCTATCAGTCCCTATTATGGACCATCATGAATAAATACCAGTACACTCCGCCCATGGCATCGTGCCAACACCTCAATTAACCTTCAGGACGACACCATGCTTATCTATTGGGATGATACCGAAAGAATATCCTGTCTGTGCTCAGAAATTGGCTTGAACGTGAGCCGAGCCACAGAATTTTAGAGAATCCTAGCTTCAGGCTTCTGACGTGCTTCAAGCAAGGCATATCCGACTCAATACGTGAATGTTCAAACAATAGATCGATCTGAGGCTCTGACTCATTATTCAGAAGTCAGCTTGAGGATACAAGTGTGGACCTTGTCGTACAATTACTCAGGCGACAATCTCTTGAAAGCAAATACCTGGTTTGCCGTTGGCATAAGTTCAATAGGCCTGAGTGAGATCTACAACAGCAAGAAAGATGAGTTCTTGATCTCAGACGTAAGCGATGGCAGGACACATACCGGAGACTTATGTACTTGTGAATGACAAGTCCAAGCTGGTGCATGTTTGCCACCTTCTATTAACTGAATTGTGCTGGAATCTGTTAGTGAGGCGACTCAAATTCGAGGAAGCCGTCGGCTTACAATCCTTTCCAAGGTCTCTCGGCAGGTTTCACCGTCCACTCAAATGGATCTCGCATATAGTCGGCGAATACATCGTTATCCAATGCCATAGAGGATATTCCCACAGCAGCAGGAGTATCAAGAACGATGTGGTAATTCCCATCCGCGTTCCTCTTAACATTCCAGACGTTGGTACTTCCGTAGATAACAACAGGCATCTCTTCAAAACCCACAACATCAACACCAATTGGGCTGGGTGGAGGGGCCACGCTTGGAGCGGCTGAAATAATGACATAGCGACCGTCTTCGAGGTCCATTTGTGGAGTTGTAGATGCTAAGGTGTTAGGGGGTGGTGAATGGCTTCACGTTGAATCCTGGAGAGGTAAAGTGACTGAATCGCCATTATATATGTGTTCCACCATGAGATCCCCGAGTATTTCCCTATGTCGTGAATTGGATGTTCTCCAATGTCAACCTTCTTGTTCTCGCCCATGATTCTAGAATCTCATTCTGTACGCGTAGAAGTGGGGCCTGTAAGTGGGCTCGTGTCCTGTCAGGCACTGCCTTAGCGTTCGACCTTTCAAGCGCTGATGTAAAGCTCTCAAATCTGAAAAGCCGCTCCAACAACTTCCAATAGCTCTATTGATTTGTGAAATAAGCGGAATTTGACCGGAGAACGATCTTCTGAACATTCATCAGTCCGTTCGATTGCCACTTTTTCACATACTCCGGCGCTATCAGAGAGCCGGTTTATCTTTAGAACACTGCGAAAACGCTGCACAAGGGAATGAATACGCACACCGAGTATTGCTAAGTATTTGAACTGAAGAGCGCCATGTCGTTCTACAGCAAGTCTAGTCAAGGAATGCCGATCGCGTTATAAGCCGTGAGAAGAAGTCACAAGAATTCAAATACTCATTGTGCCAACAGTCAGGCTCAATGCTGAGGGGACGATTGATGGTCGGATGAGATCACGAAGGAGAAAAAAAGATTGAATCACCATTCCGAGTTACTCACATGACAAAACAACCAACACCCAATTATGTCTTCGCATCGAAAATATATGGTTGTTTGGTTGCTTTATTCCAGACAAATGTCAGAGTGAGAGCATCGTATCAGATTGTCGGATTGCCTGTTCTACACCGCCATCGATGATCGATCGTTCCATTCAGCCTCGAGATGCGACGCTAAATGCGACGTTGAAGCGACATGATCATTCGTTGAGTATTCAGGACTTGAAAGAAGCAGCCTGGTGCCAATGGTGGGAATCAAAGATTCAATTCTGAGTCTGAGTCTTTTCATACATCCCGGATTATGATGCAGGAGCTATGATCCATGCTCTTCGTTCGACCACCCATCCCTCGGTAACCTGCTCACCAAAGCCACACACCCACACGCCATCGTGCTTAACACAAAATACCCAGCATATCCACCCATCCAACCCTTTTTCATCGACACTCCCAGCAAGAACGTCGCAAAAGAACCTCCGACCAGTCTCGCAAGCAACGCAGGCACCTGCGTTATCCCATTGATACTCCCTAGCGACCGTTTGTTCGGCGCAGAAGAGGTGATATAAATGGACATGCAAGCGTATCCGAACCCATTGACCCCGAACGAAATGTATAGAAGTAAAAGACCCAATCGCATGAGAGATTGGGAAATGCGATTCTCTGTGGCAACCCAGTCCTGTGCAAACGAGTTGACGAGAGGGATCAGGAGGAACATTGGGATGAAAGCGGTACATGCGGTCGTCAGCATTGCTCGTAAACCGAATTTTCGCACAAGAAAGCCCAGGCAAGTCGAATGAATACAACTCGCGACAAGTCCGTAGACGCCCAGAAGAGTGCCAATTTGTACTGGTGTAAACCCAAAGCCACCATCAGTGATGGGCATTCCAAGGAAGAGAGGTTGAAGAGAAGTGAATGATGTTTGGAAAAAGCAGAAGGCGATATCCGCTGCGGCTGCGAAGATTACGCGCTCCGTCAAGAGAGATCGGACGGGGACCACTGTCGTATCCAGGTTTCGAGATGAGTCACGGCGTTGAAGAGTCTACAGAAGCCTGTGTTAGAAGATATTCAATAACGGGGTTTGGAATCATCTTACCTCGCGAAACCAGCGCAAAACTACAACCATTCCAGCACCGCACAGCAAGCTATTAGCTCCACATGGCAATAAATAAGGAAGATCTTTCCACAGCGCCCCATCAAAGAGCCAAGGGAAGCGTGTAGCGGGGTTAGCAAGATAACCACTGATCAAAGACCTTGATTGGTACTTCAGTTAATCTACGTCCCATACAAACATATTAACTAGCTGAGAGTACGCACCCCATCGAGGTACCAAGAGTCCAAGGGATACTTATCAGCGCAAAGGCATCTGCGCGATTTGTTTCGTCTGTCATCTCTCCAATCGATGTCTTGACTGTAGCCTCTACGTTGTTCAGAAGACTGTAAAGGCACCGACTGGTTCCCACGAACGATTATAACCATTGACCATGATATTCTCTCAAACGATCAGCAAATCTCACCTGGCGACTACAGTCCAGAACGTCGTTGAAAGGCCCAGAAGGAGCGTAGCCACGGTCATGGTAGTAGTACTGAGGATTAACATGGGCTTTCGGCCAAAGTAGTCTGATATACGACTCAGATATAGAACGGAGACTATTCCAGCGAAGTGTCGCAACGCGTCCTAGAGCAAAGGCATTTCAGGTTCAGTAATGATAGAAACGCAAGTATTACAGGCCCTGACCATGATACTAGCATAGAATGCAACCTTGGCCTCATTCCCTTTAGCAAACTTCCGCAGCAGCTGAAAGAGGTCGGGAGTCAACATCTGGTGCCATAGACCATGCCAGTGTGGAGGATGTAGCATACCTCATTCTCAAAGGGATAGATCGAGTGTGTAGCAGCCCCTTGACAGAATATCAAGTAAAGTAAAATCGATATCTGTACCAGAGGGAGGGACGAGCGCTGCGGCTTTGAGGTGCCAGTCTGCGACTCATCCAGGGTCTCTTCGGAGGTCAAAAGGGGGTCATCTTCTGAAGACCGAGAGTGAGCGCCTTGTGGGAGTGACATGGGAAGGATCCGAAAGTCATCTTGGTGTGTCAAGCCTGGATGTGGTTCTGAATGAACCTGGATACTCTCACGCGAATGGCAGCTTATGTTGGGCTGTAGATCTATAATAGATGAGGTCATGGATCCGTGACTGATGCGCCAAGCCAATCTCCCGAAAAACACACCACTCCAGATTGGTGAGAAGATATTAATACT
Source organism: Leucocoprinus birnbaumii (assembly GCA_027627405.1). Classification (NCBI taxonomy): domain Eukaryota; kingdom Fungi; phylum Basidiomycota; class Agaricomycetes; order Agaricales; family Agaricaceae; genus Leucocoprinus; species Leucocoprinus birnbaumii. The sequence continues at coordinate 12,131 of JANIEX010000243.1, forward strand.
ACTTAATATCCGTTATACATAAGCTAGGACTATCCTCAACGCCCCCCACATAATCGGTCGGCCAGAAGAACACGTTCTGATGTCTAGAAGAGCTACTCGTCTGTGCATAATCCAGAATCAAACCTCTATTAGTGGCAATATATAATAAATAAGTACGTATGCTCTATATCGATGCAGATGGGGTATATAGATGTTCATGCTCTCCGTCATATTTTACGCCGGTCTACATGTCCTCCCAAGAGTGATACAATCTCAAAGCACAAAACAAGCAACAGCTGACCAATAAGGTCCATCAAAGCCGAATGAATAGGTAAAGCATACATATCCGGGTCTTTATCTTTTGACCACAACCAATTGGTGAGAAATCGCGCAATTACGAGCGAAGCAAAGACCTATTACCAAAAAAAAAGAAAGCGGTCAATGCTGTGTTGTTGGAGGACAAAGGAGAGACTCACAGCACAGCAGAAAAACAAGATAGAGAATGCAATAAACAGAGCAGGGACCTTAAGCCATCCAACGGTCCGTAGCACGGTTAGAAAGACGATCTCAATGGGGAGAGTGATGCAAAGAAGTATGAGCATGACGAGGCGAGGGCTCGGTTCGTTGCCATCGGCAAGGAACCTAGCAGACTTGGAGAGTGCTGCAGCATGAAGGGCGGTTGAAAGGCGAGACACAAAGATTGAGCCAGCTGCGCCTGGTAGACCTGCGATGGGCAATGTCAAACTTTGATGAGATTTATCGGTGAAGGAAGTGCGCACCGCTAATAACAACCGCCAAAATCGCAAAACCTTCATACTTGCTCACGAACATATCTAACACGATGCCAGTACCGCTGCTGATAATCATGGCACCAAACAATGGTGTCCAGCCTTCGCCCAATAGGGGTCGGACATATTTGTTCCGAAGAGTGTAGATGAGAGACGTTAGAGTAGTCAGAATAACGACAATGCCGAGAACAAAGGGGATCGGAGTGTGTAGGAAAGGTATAAGGAGTGTTGAAACGAGGCCAATTAGACAAAGAGTTACGAGATCACCCAGGCAGGAAGCTATTGCTGGTGCGATGTTATCTAGAAGCAGAGATAACAGGACATGATGGGCATTAAAATCGTATTTTAACTGGTGAACTGATTTCGAAGGCGTACCGGGGTCGCGGTTGAATTTTCGACACAGAACGATCAAGGAACACATAAAGGATCCCAAGATGAGACCTGACAGACATGCTGCGGACATTGTAGTCGAGGCCACCATAATTAAACTGCAGATTGCATTGATTGGTCAATGATTGGCGACCGGTGGAATGGCAAGTGATGCGACTTACGTGGCGAGATCAGTATTGCGTTTTGACTCGGGGTGGGGATGGGGGATGGGTTTCCTGTGCTGAAGCCCATGAGAGAGTAGAAGGTCGCGAACGAGGAGGGCAGTAGTGGTGCCAGTCGAATTATCCGGTGATGATGAGGCGGCAGGGGTTTCACGTGGAACGAAAAGACCGAGGAGTATAGCAATACAGGCAGCAACGAGAGATACTGCGGCTGCCTGAACTTGTAGAAGTGTAAGGTTGCCAATTATCATTGAACGTCGTTGTTTCGGTTCATCGAGTTCACCGACATTCGCGGCAGTCCCCAGTCGCGCAGAAAGATTCATTTCGAGGTTTCCTTTGAGATTAAGGACAACAGGGATAATCATAATCAGCTGGTCAACTTCTCTCATGGCCCGCCAGACCTAGATAAAAGTCACATTCTGCGCCCCCCACATAGCAAGGACAACTCACAGAAACCTGATCCAGCAATTTACCCGTAAACAAAAGACTGATTGTCGTCAATAGTAAGGTTGGAGCGCTCTAAGCTCATATAAGGTCCTGAGTGGTGCTCCATATACTGATTGCGTACCTCCATAACTATGTTTTTGGCTTGTGGCCATAACTTGGTAGGTGAGAAGTTGTGTCGTGGCGATGGATGGCCGAGCAATGCGACGTCTCCTCTATCTTCGGCTTCGTCGTCGGAGTCTCCAGGAGAGCCATTGAGAACGTCTTCCATGGCAATGACCTCGATGTCATCGTCGAACGAGTCTGCTCTCTGCCCTGGTGAGCTAGCAGGCATCGGGAATGATGAGGGTAGAAAGGGTGAAGAGTGTGCGTGGGAAAGCTATATTAATCAGAGATCTCTTGGGCGCATCACAGGACACCACGACGCGATTGCTGCCTATTGTGATTCGATGCCTGAGCTGTGAAAAGATCCGCGGAACGAAAGCTCTCGCCTATCCTCTCACTTAGTCGCACAACTCTCGCCTGAAAATTCACTGGGAAAAACTCTCATTCTCTGGCATATAGCCCCTGGACAACCCCCGCAGGCCAAAGAGCATGTGGACCGGTGCCAGAAGCCATAATCCTGGCTTTTCATGACTCATGGGTGTTCTAGTCCAGAGATATGTGGGAAGGAACGCAGCTAAGTACATGAGACACGTTGGGCATGGCCGCAGGAAAGAGAGCAGAAAATTCCGCTTGTATGGCTGAGGGATTTAATTGAAATCAGGATATCAGGCATCAAGACCGCTTATAACCGGGTTCAAAGATCGAGTTATCTCTGCGTAATTGGATACATTGTGTTTCTAGCTAGTCCCTCCAGTCAGAGATCGGACTTCCGAGTTATTGACTCTGCATCAGCGCGGGCAAGTCCCAATAAGTCCTTCGACACATCTAATCGTGCTGGTCTTAATATTCCGCTCATAGGGGAATCCGAGGGGATCCGGCATCCTGGCACTCACATTCCAACTCCGACTGGATCGCAGCAGCGATATCCTTGCGGGCCTAAAATATTTCATTTGGTAATGTGTGGAGCTTGTCAAGGACTTCACTTACAATCCTGGAAAGTTTTATTATGGCCGAACCAGGACGATCGGAATTTTGTATCATAAGCATGACGGCCCTTTCGGAATTGTCTTCAGAGAATACAACTTACAGCCACAGAACGACCTGGAAGAGGCGTTACAGAGGCTCAGGAAATGGCTCGACAACTGTGTTCAGGCTGAAACTTACAGCGTATATCTTCTTGGGCGTAGACCTGAGACAAGAAGATTGTAAAGATGGCGAGAGTAGCGGTAGAGAAGCGCATGGTTGATCTGATAGAGATAGAGTCTCTTGAGGGGTTCAAGTTAGGACTATGAACTGTTTAGCCACAGCATTATGGGACTCTTATAGCTTGCGATGAGGCGCTGGGAAATAAGAAAGGATTGATATACGATATTTCTGGCTGAAACTCGAGAACAACGGTTCTTCTGATCGGGGAATGAAAATTCAAAGTATTCATGCTCCTTTGGAACTTAACCTCTCGGTTGAAAATCTAGATACTCCAAATGTGCGAGCAGGTTACGTCTCTACTCGGTCTTCGCGGCCCTCACGACCGAGTTCAGGACTTCTTCGGGGATAGAGGATAGTGATTCCATTTCGGCACTTTCGTAAAAGTTTGAGAAGGTTGATATCTTCCTCGAAGAGCGGGGGCCGCGCACGACTGGTTCATACTACTGCTTGATATATTCTTGGAAACAAAATCCTCAGGCCTGAAGATAGCATCGGAGACGAACCCCACCATTCTCGAGTTCAAGAACGATGTTTTTGTGCTTGCTAAAGTAGGCTTTTGCTGAAAGCACATACGGAATCATAATGAAGAGGTAAAAACTCTTTACATCAACCTAGTGTCATACTTAGCTGAAGGAAATTTGTCCATAACGATTTTCACTACCAAATCATGAACTGTGAACTTTGAAAGGCCGTATGGCACCAGCATCTGGTTTAATCACATGTGATCTAATGCCAGTGATCATTGTCAAGAACAAGCGAGTTTGCATGCCGCATCCAAGAAAATAATACATACGCTCCGCAGGTAACTTTACGTAGAGCAACCCGACATAGTACTGGTTAACTTCTCGTTCAATAGTCGTGAAGAGGTTGAATTAGTTCCGATCAGTTTTCTGAATAGTGGGGGTTCCATCAACCCCATTCTGCTCGGGTGTCCGTACCGTCCCATGCTTGGTTTCGCATCAGAAGCGGCCAGATAGTGCCGCCTGAGAGCTTCCAAGGTAAGGCGTCCACTTTCTCACTTGGTATCTGTTCGTAGAAACTAATCGCGAGGACCCTGTCCGGTTGCTCGCCAGTCAAACACTCATCTCAAATAATAACTTGCCTCTCGCTTCATGATAGAGGTCGATAAAGTCGAGATATTTGCACGCAGTATTATAGTGCACGATGCACCGAAAGTTGGCGGATTCGATTCTGTTCATGAATTCCGTATTTTCAGGCTGGATCATGTTCTAATTCCTGGGTCATGCATAAGCAAGGCCCCACCTGGCGTAGGGCCCGGCGAACCCGGAATAGAGTCGATCTCTTCTGCGGGTGAGCTCCTGAACAGCCATCAAGTTGGATGCCGACCATGATATTCGGGGAATAACGCAATCCCGTATGCCCTTTCTATACAAGCCTAGGATGGAGCGAGACTGCTGTACGTTTACTACGAATATTCAATTGGTTTAGAACTCCTCGCCATTGCGAGCATGCAGGTGTTTGGTACAGGAATTATACTAAAAGAAATGTAATGTCATATTCGTGACATAAGCTTTGTTCTCGCTGATAATAGACCCCCGAGACGGGAGAGTATTGGGAGAAAGAAGCATGCTGGACGGGTGTAGAGTGCCGTTGATGCTAATCATCGACTGGAACTGAAATCACAGGCGACATAAACGGTACATATATACGGTCATTGTCAGGCTACCTTTACCGTGATATTTTTCTGGATTACCCATGGATGTTAGAGGCTGAAAACACAGTAACATTGGACTTGCATGTCAGCTCAGCCCTGCCCTCCCAACGGGCTGGGCCTACAATTTTAGTACTACCAGCAACAATTTGCAGTCTATTAAAGCCGAATAGATAGACAAAGCATACAAATCCGGCAATATTGCCGTCATCTTCAGAATCATCTTCAATGACACCCAGAGACTTTTTCCATAAACATCTACCATAGCAATAGCCTCATTATCTTCATCAGAAATATCCACATTCGGCCGAGGAGTAACGAACATAATAAGAGTGGCTGGAGAGGGTAAGAGGAGCTTGGACCAATCCTCAGAGTCATTTCCCTCCCTATGTTTCCATCTTATTCTCTGCTCAAGAGAACATAATTCTATGCTAGAAATGAGCACTTTTCGTGAGACTGGCAAGGGAGGTCTGACTTGGTAAATCAAAATTGATGGGAGCTGCCGGATCAAAATTGATTGAGCCGATGTCCGTGACCCTCAAGCACTCTGTACTCACCGAAATACATGGCTATCATTTCCTCCGAGGCAAATAAAGTGGACTACTGCGACAAAACTAGTTTACTTAAGGACCTGACAAGCAAAATTCACGCAGCCGCATCGCAATCTTCCAGAGAGCCCTACATAGTGAAGGAGCCGAGTTAAGCGATTTTCAGAATTATAAGTGTAACGAACTCTTGATCTTCGTGTCATCGCTGGAGAGCGCTGGAGAAGTACAGTGATAGAAACCCTGGGACCAGCTAGGACCTCAGGCCAGAGTACACACTGTTAGAGAACGAGCAGTGGGCGTGGGAACGCTGAAGTTACGCTCTCAGTGAAATGATCTGGTTCCAGCGGCTCCAGGCACTGACCACGGCGACCCATGCTCTAGGCAGTTGATGCTAAACCTACTTTTCTTAAGTACTCGAAGCTCTCTTGCTACTCCGATACAATCTGATACTGCCAGCTGCCAGAGTCAGGCACTCGGCTTGGCACCCATACTCCCCATAGACACGCGCTTTCTGACAGCTATGCACAACTTGTTAGCGACAGGCCAATTCTTCGATCTATATCCATTCTCCTGTGGGACTTGACCTGCGGGATATGGGGCCACAGAAACTGTGCAGCCTTGAAAATGGATATCCTTGGTGCTGGACATAGCTCAAGCCTCAAGGTGGCAACACGCTGAGCGGATCATAATTGACATGTCCTGGAAATGGTACCTGATTCCCGCACTCGGGTTAATTGAACTAATCTCTTGTCCCTAAAATGCCGTTCAAGAGCTCCACTTTCAAGCTACTATCGGCTCACGATCGCGCCCTATTTCTCCACATTTCGGTTTTCACGGTGTATAGTAACGAGCGTCTTCTCGAGTAAACGGGTGGTAGGTGGACCAGGAACATTCGAGGGGTGTGGTCTTGTCACTCATGTGGCTGAAGTACTCTTCCTCATCCCCGGGCGAGGACTTCAGGTTCGCCGGTCAATTCTAGTTTGGGATCCTCACCACACACAGAGGCACCCTTATTAGTCAATTAACCCGATACTACGACCAAGCCTAAAGCTATTTAAGAATCGAGTTAGTCTCGGACGAATGCTATTGTCGACAGGCCAAAAGCACCGTCCTACGTTCTAGGCAGCTCCTTCGGCGATTGAATCTTCTTGGGCATGGAGACACCTGCGGTCTGAGCCCTGAGGATATGCCATGTACAATAACAACTACTCGGCTGCGTAATCTCAGCGTAGCATGATCACGCTCCATACCATATGTAGAAGCCAGAGCCATTCAGAAGCTCTTGTGCGTTGTCGGTATAAACCCAAGTACGATGATATCACCGCTTTTCTCCGCTCTGTTGACTGACGGCTCCGCGAGCGCCACAGTATTCTTCTCCGGGCTCACAGCCCTCGAGTCAAACTAGACCAGTAACATTCAACAAACCTTCAACGGCAGGCTCGGCGATCTAGCTCAAGTAGTCGACCACGGCTTATTGAACGATGGATCCAGTGCTATCAATATCCATCTAGTAGTCAATCGTGGCGGTGGCGGTGGCGGAAACACACGAAGCTCCTGTGAAGCCTGCAACCTGAGGCTGCGGAGGTCTTCTGGTAGGGTTTTCTGACATTTACGACTTCTGACTTCTGCCTGTCGAACGGTGCAATGGGTAATCCGAGTCAGTTCCTCGAAGGCTTCCTACCAATGAAACTGTATATAAAGTCGCACCGGATGATTTGGAGATCAATCAACCCGTCTTATTCATTCCTACAGAGACTATTCTCACTCAGTTAGCCACCAGTATGTCGACCACTGCGAGCGGGAAATATAGTGTTGGATAGTGAGTTCACAGAGGAATCTTTATATCTAGCCGATCCTTACATTTTCCAATCAGCTACGTCAACTGGTAATCTACGCTTCTGCTAATTGTCATTGAATGTCCTAAAGGCTGGTTCAGGGCCATCTACGGAAGAAAATACCCTCCCCAGCTGATCCCAGTGCACAACCTCACGTATGTCGTCCGTGATTATCCATCTGAGCCTATCAGCTAACTGAACGCGCCTAGCCATGTCCTCTATGCATTCGCGAACGTCACAGCCAGTACTGGCACAGTCGTGCTCACAGACTCCTGGGCTGACGAACAAATCCACTATCCGGGCGATAGTTGGGACGAATCAGGAAACAACCTCTACGGCAATCTCAAAGCCATCTACTTGCTCAAGAAAGCAAACAGGCATTTGAAGAGCCTTTTAAGCATCGGTGGTTGGACGTATTCTGCTAATTTCAACCCTGTGGTTGTGAGTTCGACTCTCAGAGCCGAATTCGTCAAGTCTACTGTGCAACTTTTGGAGGACTACGGATTTGATGGGATAGATATTGATTATGAGTACCCGTCTAGCCCTGATCAGGTCAAGGGTTTCACCAATCTGTTGAAAGAACTGAGGACTGCTTTGGATAACCATGCAAAGCAGAAGAAGGCAAACTACCGTTTTCTTCTTACGGCGAGTTTATCAACTAAGTCGTGATACCGATGCTGACGTTTTTATATAGGTCGCGGCCCCGTGTGGCCCACAGAACTACACATTGCTCGACATTGCTGGAATGGACAAGTCCCTAGACTTCTGGAACTTGATGGCGTATGATTTCTGTAAGCACCCATTACTATGCTTGAGCTTGCAATTAATATGACTTCTTTTATAGCTGGATCTTGGGATACCGCAGCCCACAACCAAGCAAACGTTTATGGGACACCTATCAACTCCAACGATGCTGTCCAATACTACCATTCGAAGGGTGTTGCATTCTCCAAACTCGTCCTCGGAGTCCCGCTTTACGGTCGTTCATTCACGAATACCGGTGGTCTCAACAAAGCCTTCAATGGTGTCGGTATAGGCACCTGGGAAGCCGGTGTCTATGATTATCGCTGTCTTCCTCTCCCAGGGTCCAAAGTCACAGATGACTCAAAGAATATCGCTAGTTCGGAGTATAACGGGTCGACCAAGGAATTGGTCAGCTACGATGATGAGAATGTTGCTAAATGGAAAGGCCAATACATCAAGAAGGAAGGGCTGGGAGGGAGTATGTTCTGGGAGTTGAGTGGTGATAAAGGGACGGATCCTAGGGCGGGTATCGAGACAGGTCCTGGAAAGGACCCGCAGCCTGGTGCGAGCCTTGTTACTACTGTAAAGGCTGCGATGGGTGCACTGGATACTGGAGAGAATTGGCTTCAGTATGAAGGGAGCAAGTTCGATAATTTGCGCAAGGGGATGGCTTGAGTAATCACCTCGTCCGTTTTTCAGCATACCGCCTGTTATAGTCGTATTTGTTGTTTCTCTTCTCATACAACGAGATTAGCGTCGGGCCTTAGCCCGTTACCTATTGAATGCCATGGCCGTGAGCACATGATACTAGCAGTCCGAGTTGTAAGATGAAACATCTCACAGTGCTGTTGATACGGAGGCGGGAAAGCATAGGAACGATGTATGGAATAAATTGGTCGAGCGGCCAACTGAACGCACGTGAACTAGTTCAGGATGAGCCAGGCGAACTGAAAACAGGTCCCAATTGCTGTTTGAGTATTAGAAATGGGGTTATCATTCGAGCGCAAGCCTGACGGCTCGAAATTGTCTAGTAAGGCTCGGAAGCTATGGGGCTTGTTGATATTTCTGGGAGATATTAACTGTGCTTCCGATGGAACTGACTGTGTTTCGCCTCAGGTTTTGCATATCGTTGGAAATAGGCCTGAAACACTTCTTGCAGCTTGACATTGGGACCTTCTTGAATAAAGAGAAGTGGCGTAAGTCCAGGACGCCACGTCAGCGCAAGTGATTGGAATTCCTCGGCACAAAGTCTAGAGGCGGTGCAAGAGAGCAGTGCAGGATCAAGTCGAGATTGAGCTTGTGTAGAGAGTCAAAGTTGACGAGCAGAAAGCAGGGTTCAGGCCATTCGGGGGCTATATTCCAGGGTGTCGAGCTCTAGTCCCCGGAGGTGCCAACGGCCTTAGTAGCTACAAAGAGCTGACAGTGTGGCTTGTCTTAAAAGCGGAGATAAACTACAAACCAGTCGGTTTGGGATCAGCCCGTTAACGCTGGTAGAAAAAAGCCGGAGGGGAGCCTTTGCGCTTTGACATCTAGGCTCAGACAGCAGAGCCATTTTCGAACCAGCTTCCGTGGCGGCCTACGGGCATTGTCCTATTAATCGTGCGAAAAGGTCGGCCTCAGACTCGGAGTAAGTACTCGGAAACATCAGAGGCCTAGGAGCCGGCGAGTGAAAATCGAGTTTCGACAGTTCTGATTCCGCAAGGAAAGGTCATTGGCGAAGGCATCTCTTGCACTAGAACGCCCTCACAACAATTCGGCATTTAGCGTCAAAAATAGGATTTAGCGATCCGCGAATGTGATGATGGTGGTAAGGATAAGTAGGCGTGGGAAACCAGGAGTAATCATTGTAGACGCTCTTCCTCCTCCTTGGTCTTGACTCTCATCATACTTTCACTCGATTTACACTTCGGCTCAACGGCCTTGGGGGCCTTACAGGACACTTCTCTATTGCTAGTAAAGACTCAGACGCCCAGATTACTGCGCTTTGAGTGACGCCTTGGACCACCAGTGACCATGCCGTCGAAGCTCAGTCCATACCAATTACCTGATTCAAACCCTTCGGCGTTGTTCAAGCACATATCAGACGCAGTGCCGTCTGTTGAAGAACTCGAGCGGATACAATCCGACCTGAGAATGCTGCGGCAGCGGGCAATGGACCGAGCCAAGAAAGCCGGCGAAGACCTGAAAACTATTGAAGAATCCATGCGTCGGATGAAGGAGAAGGAGAAGGGCAAGCTCAAGGCGGTTGATAAGATCAAGCGCGAACGGGACTGTACGTCAACCTCCTCTCACAATCTTGCGTTGAAAACTCATGGACCCTGTTCATATCACGCAATCCTCGATCTTGTCTTTACGCGTCTACCTCGTTGCATCATAAATTTTGGCCGTAACAATTGCGCAAAATTGCTGCACACGATGGGACCTACGACTGCCATGCCTGCGGCATCATTTACATGTCATCTGCTACTTCCCAGTCACACCTCTACTTGACAACGACGAGCCCAGATTATCGGCTTCTCATGGTTCAAAGTCACGGAACAGCTCTCTACCATTGTCCGCAAACACACCCGTATCACGCGGCTCGATAGACTCGAGAACTCGGTGAGTTTGAATTTATGAAGCGCCACTGACAAGGATCTCATGGTTCACTCCAGTGCGCTCGAGGACCTCAAGAAGAAAAAGAAGAAACGGAAACGAGAAGACGACAGTGACGGTGACACCGGTACATTACTATGGCTCTTGAGCGGTATATAAGCTGACCCTAAGTAGATTCAAGACCGCGCAAATCCACCCCACCCGTCAACCATACCCCTACGTTCATCCCACCTCCTCCCAAAGCCTCAAAACCCTCGGCGCCCACGCCTCAGCCCCATTCCAAGGTATGTTCTCCCGCATACGAGTAAAGAACATTTTTCTGAACAATTTACAGCCTCTCGTTGGCCCTGACTTCTCCGTTCCATCCTCCCAATCTCTCCTACAGCCTCGTCCTCCCGTTCCGCCACCGCCAATACCGGGGCCAGGCAAGCCTTCCGAGGTCACAGAAGACTTCAGCAAGGCCAAACAACCTACTCAAACCCTCGTCACAACCTTTTACACCAGTATCGAACCGTGGATACGACCCATCCGCGAAGAGGATGTCGGTTTTCTTGAATACACAGGAGATGAAGTTGAGCCATTTATAATGCCCAAACTCGGCCGACATTATACCGAAGTTTGGGAAGACCAAGATGCAGGAATTCTACCACCAGTGATACTGAAGAACCAGGAAGCGCCCACGTCGCAGTATACGCCACCAGAACCGAAATGGGATCCTTCGACACTGGCAGATATGGACTTGGTCGCAGAGGAGAAAGGGCATGGACCATTGACGGAGAGAGTTATCAGTGCTTTATTGCCACTACCCGATCAAACTGGGTGGAAAGGCGTGAAAGCAGCTGAGGATGCTATGGAAGGGAGACCTGGTGGTAGCGGTGCTGCAGCTGCGAGGAAAGAGAGGTTGAATGTGACGGATCTGGAAGCGAGGATACGTGATAACCTACGGTTTCACGGTCTACTTGATACACCTGTGAGTTTCCTGTTCCGTACCCTTCCTTTACCTCCATTGAGGTACATCATTTTCAGCCGGATTTCACAGAAAAAGTAGACGACCCAATCGCGACTGCACTCCGTCAAGCACAAGCCGAGCTCCGCCAAGTTATCGCGACCAACAAAGCTCGCAAAGCCCGACTAATAGCCATCGCCCGTGATCGATTAGGATACCAAGAGTATCTTGACCTCCGAGACTCAATAGACAAAAACATCAGTACTCTATTCTCTAAACTCCAAAAGAAAGATACCCCGAAACTGAACAAGAAGAAGAAGAAACCGGAAGACAGTAGTGGAAACGCTAACGGAAACAATGGCGGAAGCATAAACGGAATCGGTAACGGCACCAACGGTACTGGTGGTTTGAACGGAGGTGGAGGAGGAACTATGAGCAACCTCGCCCCTTGCCCGGCAGCGATCGGGTTTACATCCGATGAAAACCAGACTCTCCTCGTCAATGACCAGCTGAAACATCTCGTTGAAACGCGTAGACAATGGGTTGACACTGTCGGTTCAGTGTTCGATGAAAAAGAACGAGAGAGTCCTGGACGAATTTGGGGATTACCCAAGGAGAGTGTGTATAAAGGCATTGAAGAGGATGTGAATAGGCTGTTGGTTGATCCTGGGCCGGTGTGCATCGTCAAGGATGAGGATATTTTGAGGTACGCGAATGGAGCGGGGGGAGGGGTTGTCCCTGGGAAGGCGAAGGTTAAGGGCAAGGAGAGGGCTGGGACGCATAGTTTGGGTGGGGATGAGATGGATTTGAGCTGATTCGAGGTGATGCGGTGGGTTCAAAGTTGGGTTGGGTTGGGGTTAGGATTTACTTATTATTCGGAATTCTATTTTTCTTCCTTTTTCTTTCTGGTCGGCTTACTTTTATTCTTTCATAACGTCGCACATCCCAATAATCACTCTTGATATCACTCCTCGTTCCCCTTTCCTTCACCATTCTCCATCTCTTCCCCTCTCTTCCCATAAAGTAACTTCTTCGTGTGCATAACCCTTTCTATGATTGCTTTGAATGTTGTCGATGGTGTAGCAACATCTCTTACTTCTCTCCTCGCTGTCCTGCTTAGTTTGTACATCCGTCGCAAGTTTTTTTTGGTCTGCTGGACTACTAAGCATTTTTGGTATTCGATACTTGCATACCAGTCTTTGAATGACCTCACTCTACCAAAAGACATAATAAAGGACTATGGACTGAACATTGTGTCCAGAACCACGACATTTAAAGCTTAAGCAGCAACAGAAAGTCCGGAGGTAGATGAATAAATAAGTAGCAGATGAGTCCTGTCTACCGTGAAGACGTCTTTGCCTTTTTTGACTTCTTTGTCGAGGCCTGATCTTCACCTTTCCGCTTCTTACTACTCTTCTTCTCTTTCGCTTCCGACTCTGGATTCTCCGCTTCTATCATTTCAGCGTCCTTCAACTCGTTCGCCTTCGCCGCAGTCTTATCCTTCTTCGTTTTATTCTTCGTTTTCGTCTCCTTCCCGTCCATCGTAGCTTCAGGCGTAGGAAGCGGTGCAGCATCATTATCATCGACTTGCATCATCGATGCATCCGCGCCCTGGGACTCCTCGACTACATCACCATCTTCACGTTTTTGCACTTCGGCTTCAGAGGGCCCATCGGTATGATGGTAGTCTAAACCTGAGAGCGAGCCATATGGCATAAATCGATGCTTCAAGACTTCTGGCGGGTATTTCTGTCTTGGTGGGTTTTTGTGTTGCATTGTTGATGACCCTACGTTTTCGGAGGTAGAAGGTTCAGGTGGACGGGCGGAGAGGATTAGGTGTCGTGAGATCGGTTTTGGTGCTACATAGCGGGAGAATCAGTTATCTGAACGGAAGTAGAGAGCAGCGCGTGGGCACACCAAGGTATAGTTTTCCTTTCTTGCTCTTCCTTGGTAATAGGCATGATATTGATTTTATTTCTTCTCCTCCAACGATAGTACTAGCATCGACGAGCTTGTCCTCGTCTGCGGCCTCACCTAATGACCAGATATCATAGGTGGTATGTTTTCGTTTCAGGGAACCGATTTGGTTCGTCACGCCTGAGGTCCCAGACAAGTCTAGCGAGAGTCCTTCCAGATGTTTAGGTTTGACCTAGAGCACATACACGGAAGAATCAGGTTGACGACCAATTAGTCAGACAAAATGGAGGCATACATTATCAGGAACCCTCATAACCCAAATTTCGACATCATCATCCTCTTTCACGGCTTCCCAGTCAAAGTCACCATTATCTTCGTTCGTTGTGATTAGTTTTGCGCCTTGGGGAGGTTGGAATGCCCAGGACTGATCTATGCCTTCATTTTTACCAGAAGGAGTTCCGGAATTTTCGCTGGTGGTAGGCTTGGGCTCTTTAGTTTTGGCCTTTTTGTGCTTTGTGGATGTAGAAGCAGACATTTGATTCAGAGAGAATACTGACGCACCTACTTAGGGATAATTTCTTGTGGAAGGTGATGGCTCCTTATAATAACAATGCCAAACTATTATACTAGCGCCTCCGCGCTTCAAACCCTAAGTTCTGACAGTGGCGTAATCGCTCTCGTGCTAAAATTGCAAGATGAACTCGTAAACCCTTCTGTCAGAATCCGAGAAACTGATTATATTGGGTTAGCTCAACAGTTACAAATGCAACTTAAAAGGCGACAGCAAATGGTACCCTAATCTTCAGCTCAGCGAACATCATGCAACTGAAACCGCTCCTTATGACTCTTTGCTTCACCGCTCTCGCAGTCGGTCGCATGGCCTCAACTCATGATGTCGTTTCCTCTTTTTCTAAGGTCACTGACCTGGCCGCCGTAGTGCAGAAGGAACTACACGCCGTGCACAATGAAACCTCTACTTTGGAGCTTTGGGTGATCATCCATCCTTCCGACCACAGTATCTGGATCCTGATCCTCCAGATTTTGACAGTCCAATCTCGATATCAATGGCTTAACAAATCAAATTAGGGAAATCAAGAGCATCCTCGAGGTGCGCTTCGAAATGCCTCAAACGTGTCGCCAATGACATTAATTCAATGACACCCAACTACAGGCAGTTCCTGGTCCAATATCCTTGGAAGAATGCACTGAAATCATAGACGCTTTTTACCAAATGCAACCTGTCGTCACGGCAAACCTTCAAGTCCTTATAGACAAGAAGCACATTATGGATAGCCTAGCCTTTGGTCGTGCTACTGCTATCATTGGGCTTACACTTTCCGATCTCAAGCATCTCAACAAGGGAATACAGGATGTGTTTCTCGCCCTTATACCAGTGCGTACCTCACCTTGATTTTGGGCATATTAACGGGTCACTAACGTCGATTGATAGGATGGCTGTAAACCCGAAGCGCTACCTCTTATGGAGCAAGTCAATGCCATCTACGATAGTTCCATGTCCGTCTACCGCCCTTGATCATTGAGATGATCGATGCACCTGGTGCTTGGACTGCTCCTATATAATTGGTTGCCTGACGCCTGAAGAATTGAGAGACTATTCTCACAGTTCGAGGAAGGTTCTTGGGTCAGGGCCATTGCTCTCAAGAGTGTAGCACTTTCCATCGGTCAGCTTCCAGAAGCTATTTTTTAAATTAAGCTAGTACCGCGTTGGCCTCCCTGAAGGTTGCACTATGGCGCACTGCCTACTTGACTCCAAGTGAAAGCTCTCTAATTATGGAACAATCAATGGAAAGCTAGTAAAAATCATGCCACACTAAAATGCCACGTGCGGGAGTCTTGTTCGCTGCCTCGTATTTTAGCGCATCCCGACGACAGCTTGCTGCTTCTGGTCTGCAATCCTGCTGAATGACACCTCATAGAATCTTTTATGACTCTTTCCAGATATATATATTGTTCATGCCCCCCGCCTCTATCTCTGCTGCATCATCAAGGACCAAGTCCTACCCTTCATGACCCGTGTTCGACCTCCTTCACCCATAATCGTCTCTCTCGTCATCGGTTATGAAGCCTTGATAGTGCTCGGACTCGCACTCAGACCGTCTCGGTACCGCCCGATGATCCTCGCTCCAATAGCCCTTGACTTCTGCTATATTTTATTTCTCTCAAGATTCTATTCCATTACTGGTGTATCTTGGGCTGATTTCCTGATAGGAGGGGCAATATTTGCTCATGCGCTTCTAGCCTTTGATGGCATCGTCCTAGTAGACGTCCAGAGAAAGCTGTCTCGAATTGGAGAAAAACCAGGGCAAATAGCCGCGGCGTCTTTCACGAAACGACTTATGTGGGCCCTTGATCTTGTTTCTAAGCCCGAGGGGTATTGGATGGACACACGAACTTCCCGGTCCCGCTGAACAACCTAGTACAGTCGCTCACGATATAACAGCTTTTGCTCTAACATGGCTATCGACACTTGGGATATCGGGAGCAGTGGTATTCGCCCTTATTGGGATGGCACTCT
Organism: Leucocoprinus birnbaumii; assembly: GCA_027627405.1. Lineage (NCBI taxonomy): Eukaryota > Fungi > Basidiomycota > Agaricomycetes > Agaricales > Agaricaceae > Leucocoprinus > Leucocoprinus birnbaumii. The sequence continues at coordinate 27,997 of JANIEX010000243.1, forward strand.
GCTCTCCAGATATCTTGATTTCCTATTGTGATGGAGGAACAGCAGATGGATTAAATCATTCACTGTATCTTCGAATCATGTACAGCCTATTTGATTTTGTCGTAATGTTCACAGTTGTGAACGCTGTGTGCTTTATCCTGAACATTGTAACGGTTGGACTGGGCATATCCAAGGCAGCGGGAAGTCGTCCACGGCCGATCTTTGGATCACTTGCGAGCACGTACACCTTGCAAAACTTCTGGGGGTGAGCATCGAATTGTTTCACTTCTATGTTCCACTTTGACATTGCTGCCATTAGAATGTTCTGGCAGCAAGCATTACGAAGAGTGAGTTCTACGTGAAGAGACACTATATAAGACGAATAGACTCACGATTCTTCCCTGCAGTGTTTCCTGAATATATCAAATTTCATTCTTCTCGGCATCGGCGTATCGCATCATAGCTCCGCACGGCCAGCGCTGTCGGTCAGGCTCATTCAGATGCACATAGTATTCTTCCTGTCGGGCTTGGTCCACGTCGGGGCCGAGATCATTGGACAAGGAGGGAATGGCATTAAATCACTGGGGTTTTTCGTCCTTCAACCGTGGGGAATAATCCTTGAATCTCTAATTATGCATCTCGCAAGACGCTCTACCAGAAATTCCAAGAAATTCAAGCTACTTTGCCGACTAATTGGATATATTTGGGTCGCTGGTTGGTTTTTAGCTCTCGTGCCTATTCAGGTGGGGCCTGTGGATAAACCTGGTTTTTATTATATTGTTTCCTTCTGTTTACCGAAGGTGAGTGCAGTCGCCCATTCCGGTGAGTGCTGAACACCGACTAGAGACTTGGTTGTAGCTAAGGTTGCGGGGAGAGGTGGTACATCAGTGAGGAATAGCTGGCATTCTACTTGGTGGAGTAGGGCGGAAGGCATACTAGCTATACATTCATTGTTATCACTTGGGCTTACAAGGCTCAAGAAAGAATTCCTCCTATGTGATTATAGATATGCTGTGTGTGCCAGAACAATGAACCCGAGCTTCATATCTCTGAATCGTAACCCCTTATTAGTAGTATGTGGTCAACACCTTCCACCACCCGAGCGTCTGAGACTTGACTCGCGCCTCACATTCGTTCAGACGTAGTTATTAATAATTATTTCACAAATCCAACCTCTGAGGACCTGAAAGGGTATACATTTTGCTCATTGGTTTCCAATGATGAAGACGCTCGGTTGATTTTCTATAATTCACTTCCATCATCCTTTTCTCGGGAAGGGATACACTGGATATTCATAGATGTAGATATTTTGTCTCTCAATTCCTTGAGTTTTCATAGCATAATAATTATAGGAAAATGACGCCTGTTGGCGTGCTGCTGTGAGTTTGAGTGCTTCTTACGTTGGCTTTAGGCTCACCTGCCGTGATTTGTTTGTCAATGCCTTCTCGGCCGCTACTAGCTAGTGGTCTCTGGCAGTGCTTCGCCTACATAAACCATAAACGCGATGAGCACCCGAGTCAGTCTCGAACCTCCACCGCAATAGTCAGGCCTCGTATGGCCACAGCCGACTGGACATAGTGGACAAGTGGCTTGGAATGAACTGGGCTGCCGGCACCTTGGGGAAGGTTCCTAGAACCTCGTGCTTCCTTGACGTGGGCCCCGGGCTTGTAGGTCGCTAATCATCCAACTAAAGCACGTCAATCCTAACATCGCCGGTCTTCTCTCTTTTCAAAATGGTGAGTAGCCCGTCCGTCTTTCGTGCTCGCTGCTGACATCCTCGTAGGTTTTCTGTTTCAATTATAGTTTCTTTCGTTTTCGTTTTCGTTTTTTGGTTTACCGTTTGCTATTGTCATCCCAGTGTCCTTGTGCGACGAAAGGCCTAGTGACATGGTCGCGTTGCCGTCATGCAGTCGTGCAGACCCAAGTCGAGGGATTCTGGTGACACCGCGGTTTTACTTTCAATTTTCCATAGTCATTGCAGTATCTCCGCGTCTCACTCAAGAATTCAGCGAGACCTGATGCTGTGGTCGTGTCATGCAGTCACGCTCACCTCGAGCTAGGTACGCTGATGACACCAAGGATGGTTCTTTTCTATCATTTCAGTTTCCTCTATGTGCATTAGCAAAGCCTATTTGTCGTTCTCGCATTGTCACAGCTTTAACGAGGAAGCCTGACGCTATAAGTCAGTTGTTCTCGCAGGGAGGATCACTGATGGTGGGACCCTGATCCCTTTCTCTGACTTCTCAAATTCTTTTCTTAATTGTAGATAGTGCTCGCCGCTTCCGTCCTGTATCGTCCACTCGCGATCTTGATGGAAATGTCAAAATAAGGCTTGAGCCCCGTTTGTCCCGTGCTACAGTCTTTCTCTCGTATCGATGGTCGAGAATACACTGGCACTCTCGCTTTTGGGACGGACGGGACCCGGAGAGGGTATTTCAGTACCTCGTGCACCCTTGGCATGGGCTCCGGGCTTAGATCGAGTTGCGGTTGACTAATGCACGTTAAGCCATATATCTCGGGTATCTCAGCTACCTTCACTTGCATTGTTGCCTTAACTCCAATACAATGACTTTTCGTTACCCAATCCCGGCGCGCCTGATGTTTCCTATCCTAGTAGCAGAGACTCAAATATTTCAGACAATAGCTTTTGCCTAAAGACTGGCCGAATATTGAACATGTCAGCAATTTAATTGTTTGATGAGCAAGGATAATGATTGTTATGCGACGAGAGGTATAAATAGTTTATTCACCACTTTCTCGGGTATTAGATGACCTTAAGCTCGATGATTGCACGAGAGATAAAGACGTTGACCCTGACGCTGATTAGATCACTATTCGGTTCGGTGATTTTATTTGTTATGCCGTGAGAACCCAGTTGTCCAGTTCTTCTCGAGCGTCGTATTCAAGGCCGCATGCTCAAGGCATAACGTGACAGGACCAAGATATTCTGCATAAAGGAATTCTGCATATATGTACACAAAGTAAACGATAGCACGATAACATTTTACACTAAGAAAACTTCCAGATATTGAACAACCAAGAATAGATATGAGTGTAAAACCTCCTTTCCATCTGTGTATCCAATGATTCATCCTTCCACCCTACCCGAAGATATGGCTGCACAAGTAGCCGCAGCTTCGGCACTTCATACGCAAAACAGCATTTCTTCGCGACATTTCAGTAATGCAAGGGAGGCTAATCGCAGCAAGTTAGGTATCACGTATTTATTACGTAGATATAGACGCCGCCGAAAACTCACTTGCGTAGACCTCCCCACTGTTGGAAAATTCCTACAAATAGGTAACCAGATTGCCTTGAGGCCATCAATAATCTTGTTCTTGACAGCATTGATCGAAACGCTAAGGTGCTTCTTGAGTTGATACACCTGAAAAATGGGGGTACAGTCAGCAATTAAGCCTATGATAAATGAGCGCTACTGACTCTTTGAGCCCGCGAAGCTCGCTCAAACACGATTGAGTCCAGCTCGTCGTTCTCGGGGACAAGCTTCAGCGAAGGAGGCCAGTTCTAAAACGCAATCAGCATCAAAAACATTTGTTGGATGTGAAAACGAGAACTTACGCTTACCAAGCTGTCGGTGCTTGAAAACGCGACTTTCGGTGATAAAGCTTCATGGTATAGAACGCAATCAAAGGAACGATGATGTGAAGGCAAGATAATACGAGCGACAGGACGTGGACGAGGAACATAACGCTGGGCCGAGAAAGTCCATGCATGTGGAAAGTCGGGTGCATCGTCGGGATGTTCATTTTTGACGATATTTTCGATGGGGTGCGAGTAGGAGGACATAGTGTCACAATTTTGTAACAAGAGTTCGGGAAAAGTAGTTCAGTGGTAAAGAGAAGGAGGAAAAGTAAGAGAATGAGTGTCAGTGAAGAGAAAGAGGATGGAGAACCAGGAGGAAAAACCGGTTGGAAGCTCGGTCCAAGTAGAAGTCAATTTAAAACCCCAGTTGGGTGTCGAGGCACGATGATATCCTGTTTTGACTAATAACGTGCGCGCTCCGTCTTGGTTTTCCTACGCTCTGGTGTCACGATGTTCTTAGGCCCAGACTGACTCCGCTCCTCCGCCGAAAAATTAGAGCGAAGCATTCGGTTTCCGTCCATCTTTTATATGGACGGGGAGAATATGATAGAATTCTCGCGTGTATGAGATGTCGGGTGTTGTTGTCACGATGGAGATTAAGCATTGGCTTCTGTTCGACGAGGCAATTTGACGGTTGTATGAGGGCTCATCTTGAAGAAACAACACGAGGAGAATCTTCATGGATAGTTTGTAGGGAAAGGGAGTGAGATGCACGAGTGGATTTGATTGTCGCAGATATTTTTGTGACAATGATGGCGAATGGCGGCGCGACAGTGGCACTTCATCTCATCGCGTAACCCCCCGGGAGCCCATCCACTACTCTATCACCAAACGCGCCTCGCCTTCGTCAACCGCAACCTTCAGCGACATCGTTGAATTCTGACTCCTGATGCGTAGGTGCATAGCCTACTCCTCGGCACAACTTCTCCATGGGCTACGGCTCCAAAGGCCTCCATATCCTCCAACGGCCCAACCTTCGTTACTCTTCCCAATTCGGCTCGATGATCTTTCAGAGGCCGTGGACCATGTCATACGAGAAATCTCTCCTACCCATCATGAACAACAGCCCTCACGGTAGACCTGCCAACCCACTCTAGCGATCCATCTTGAGGATGTCGTCGTCTCGTTAAACTTGCGGACACAATGGGGCTCCGCCGCATCACAAAGTTCCTCTGCATAGGCCTCGTCAGAATCCGGTCCTCCGTTCTCCTGGAGGAGATCAGCGCCATCATCATCTTAGACGGTCAGCGAACGGGACTCTCGCGCTTCCACTCAACGAGCAGGGCTGCTACGTTCTGGGAATCCGTCGTGTATTTCCCACTTTTTGGATTGAGAAGAACCTACTAGGCATCTCATCTATCGCAGAACGAAGACAGTCGTGGAGGATAACAGCAGGCTGGATGCGACGTGGTGCTCAGAGGACAAGACGTGACGGACATCACCCTAAGCCACCACTCGAGTCATCATGCTCCGGAACTGCCCTCCTCCCATGTTCGCATACCCGCCACACACTCACCGACTCTCACGAGCCCCTACACCGTCTCAACGAGTCGGAGTCCTGAATGCGCATCCGCTTCGCCGCATCAACGTGTCTTGTGACAGGCTATGTCACATCGGATATAAAGTGGTGCCAAACCGGGGTGAGTCACATTAGACCTTCATCTTCAACCACCATGAATGAGACTGATTTCGCGTCCTGAGGTAGTTGGCGTGACGATGTGGACTGTCTGCTTCAAGCACAAGACAAGTTCCAAGGACCACCTGACTTCAAGAGGTGGAGATCAAGACCAGATCAAGCGCCAAAATCTTGAAGTCGCCACTGAAGACGTCTGAGCAGAACTGGAAAACACAATGGCAAGAAAATCTTGAACATGTCCATGATGACCAGGCCTGGTTTCTGGTACCGTCAAGAGTGTGCTTGAAGCCTCGAAGTCCAATGACCGACGCGGATTGATCGAAATTCTACCAGCCAAGGAATGACTAGTCCCAGACGAAGTAGAACCAATACGCGTATGAGCTCCAGGGCGCAAGACGACCTAGACACTCTAAGGGAATGCAAGACCGAAACTCCACAGCTGGTAACTGGACTGGGATTTGAGAGGCCCTGAGTCACAAGCGACTTGGGGCGCCTAAATGCCGACAAGCAGCAACATCCCATAGTCACTTGTACTCGCGGTTATGTATTTCTTGGGGGTGAAGGCGACGTTGGCAAATGTATAAACTTCCGATCGAATGCATTCTGGATGATGACTGAAATTTCCTGGTGCGAGGAAACCCCGGTTACCGGTCGCAACGTCGAGTGAAACTTGAAAGACAACATTGGCTTGAGATCGAAAACGGGCATGAAAACGACCAGGTGGACCTGCACAGTAAAATACCCAGAACCTCAAACATAAGGGGAAAAACTAGAGGAATAAAACGATGTGCGCACCGTTGATTTTACTGGATGATACCAAAGCATTCCTCCTCCGACACTCTGCCTCAATAAATCCCAATTTTCCGACAAAACGCGTCAAACCATGAAGCTTTGAGTGACTTGTATCGCGTGTGCAGCTCATGACTCGTACACAGCGATGTTGAGATCGACCTTGGACGAGTTGTGATGTGGCTTTGACTGTTGGAACGTTTCTACGGGCGATTCGATGGTAAATCGTGTGGGCAAGAATTCCTTGCGACCTCAGCCTCCGCATCTGGGTAGCGTTGCATGCACGGCGGATAGAAAGGTGAGAGTGAACGTCGGTGGCCGGTGGACCATGGTGGTAGTGGTTGGAGGGAGGATCACTCGGATTGACCCGAAACAGTCACCTCCACCTGAATCTCAAATTCCAAATTTCCACCCTAATTGAAATTGTGTCTTCATTTGTTCTCCTCGGTCGGCCTATCCCTGATCATCTATATTCATGAACACGCAGGCTTCGATTCGTCCCGGACGGACTCAACAATCTGGAATATAAAGAAATAAACTCGGACTAGTATATTCTCAGTTGGTTCACTCTACTTTTCGCTAAACTCGAGCCAAATTCCAAAAATCTGAGCTGCGCCGAGCAAGGCACGTTCACAGACTGGGCACGGATTGCCATCCAGGACTGCAGGGAAATTCTATTAGGCGGCCGCCTCGCATTCTGTGCCGGGTACATTTTTTACGTCTCATTGTCAGGCTCGCTTCCATTAAATTTGAATATGCTGCAAGTAACGCAACAGAATGCGAAAACTAGTGAGTGTAAGAGGCCGGCACATCGCACTGGCCGCCTTGTAGCGTCCGGTGTGTATGGCAAATGCTCAACCTAGATTTCGACATTGGAATGATTCCTTTTCAGTGAATTTTCGTGGCTTGTCACAAGAGGGCCATTCGGGAGCGTAGATCCTCATAAGTGGGCGTTGTTGTTGCATGCCAATGAACCAACCAGGTATCAATGGCTGAACATACCACAGCCTGGGATGTACTTGGTAGATGAAAATAGGGAATTACCATTTTTCCGAGCCGACGCCAATGGTGATGTGCATCCATGATAAATGAGTACGGATGCAGTGATCCTTCAGCCCAATCAGAGTATTGGTATTCCTGCTTAAGTTGGAAAAAGCTCTGTAGGAACACGGAGCTCGATCTTTGTAAAATACCATCATCGATACCTTATCAGCTGCGCTGAACATCAACCAGCCTGTGAGTTGATATCAGTCCGCTGTTACGCGCCTCGTCCTCCACTTATCGGGCCTCTCAGTCCACACATTGACGGACAGGCGGTGATTTCCTCTATTTCCTCCCTCTTTTGGAGACATGCCCTCCGCCCAAGAGGTTTATGACTATATGCGCACCAGGCTCATGAGTACCATCGGGATATCCATTGGAATTCTCCTAGCTGGTGGACTCATTTCCTTCAGTATCTCGTGTTTCTTTCTTTTGTCGGCTACACGAGACTCTGATACTATGGAGCAGCACCACCTACTAAGAGCATACACCGTTGTGCTTGTTTTCTTGGTTACAGGGCTTATTGTAGTGGAATGCATTGTGTGCAATGATTTCGTCATTCTTTGGTTCAAGATGCCTCCGCTCCAGGCGAAAAAATTCTTTAACCTGTTGGTTTTCATCGGGAATATAACTCCAGTATTTGTGGGGTCTTAACTGACGGTATCTTTGTTAGTTGAACTGTTGTCAAAATGCTAATAACACTCTTGTAGGTTTGGCAGCGCTACATGGTACAGAAGCTTGCTTTTGTTCGTAGTCCGAACAACTGGCAAAATGCATTCTGGATTGTCCCTGCCTGTTTATGGAGTCTTACTATAGGTGAGGAACAAACCAAGAATGACAATAAAAGCACTCAAAATGCCTATGCAGTCTCAGGACCCATCGGTGCCATACTTGTTGTAATGGGTATTGAAAAACCATCGCTTTACAAGATGGGCTCAAATTTCCAATCAGTAGCTCTCCTTTCGAATGTCATTTTAAACATCTACGCCACAGTCTTCGTTGCGGTCAGGCTTCTCAAGTACAAGAAGGCTTTGATGGCAATATTTGGGAAGATTCTTGATGTCACGACGTTGCGCTCCTTTCAGATTGTCAACATCCTTTTGATATCGGCCGCTATCAGTATTCCAATTACCATCACCGCCGCTGTTGGGTTCTGTATTAACGCGTCATATGGTCGAACAATCATGCCAGTTGCGGTGACAGGCCAGGTGAGGTCCCGCGGTTACTCACCCACCAACGAACGGCACATTCTCAACACCTGGAACCATAGTCGTTTGCATCTATTGTAATCATTCACCAAATTGCAGTGGGACGTGCTTTCAGCGAAAGACAGAGGAGGAAGCTAAGCAGGCTCAGTGTAGTTGTCACCCAAAGGCATTCTTTGTTGGATTGGAATGCAGATCGTGACGATAAGTAGTAGACAAAGTGCTGGTATCGCAGACTTGGGGAACCTCATTGACTCAGAACACTTGAGCATTCAAAATTCGATATTCATTGATATCGTAAAGTAACTATTGAAGCCGAACGATTGACTGACTCAAGCGGACACTGGAGGTATGGAGTGAATTAGACAGGTACATTTACGAGGTCGGCCTGGGAGAGTACAACTTTCTTAACGCGGGCAGGGGCCGTTGTCCTTCCAGCACCTGAGTTTCCAAATGCCAGATGATTCAGAGATAAGGAGAGAGTTCAGAGTGTTTACTCACGTTCCACCAATGCTTGCCTGAATAGGACCGCAGCAACGATATCCGTAGGGGCCTAGACGCAAGAAGCAGCTCATTAAGATTGACATATGAATGATTCAAGCACATTTTGCGTTACTCACAGTCCTAAATAAAGTACAGGACCAAACGTTGACATGGTGAAAGCTTAGTATCAGCAAAGTTGAGCTCACTGAAGGATTCTTACCTGTATGCATCAAAGAAATGAGTTTGCGGGTTAAGAAGGATCATCAGACCTGCAGTTGGCACTCACAGTGTTTGACGGGTATTTCCTCCGTGGCAGACGCCTGGGAGAACAAAAGCAGCAAAGCCGAGAGAGCGAAGAACGGGAAGTGCATGATGATAAGTATAATGAGAAGGTGTGAATGTCCGACTGCGGTCACCGCCGAGGCTGACCTACCAGAATCCAAGATTTTATGCTAGGCAGGCAAGCGCTGTCGATATAATAGGCAATGCTCAGGGCCGTAAATAGACACTCTTCGACAATCAGGGGCTAGCTGGAGCTAGATGAAACAAGACATATACCATTTCGATCACACTTGTTTCATTTCATTCAGTGGAATGCCTGATTATCACCAGGCTATGTCAGGCACAGCTCAACCCATACTAAATCAGCTAGCCCTGGATATACTGCTCAAGAAGAGGATTTCATGATTTTTTGCCAGGGACCAGGGTTAGCTCTGTATTTCCATAGGTTCTAGTGAGTCTTCTCTATTTCCTCATCACTGCTTCCTCTATAGACCTAGTCTTGATGTTGTGGACCTAAGGTGGTTTGTAGAACGGCGTTTATGTGCCCACATAGACCTAATACGACATGAATATACGTAACTTGTAATGGATGGGGTGCGATGTCAGGTTTTACCCAGGGCCCCGTTGACATGATCCCCGGTTTATGGAAGACTCGGAAACTCAAAGTTCAATATCAGAAAACACGAGAGCGCAATGAAGTAAGATACACTGCCAATACGTGACATCTTCCACTCCTGAATCGGCTGAACTTTGTCTCGAATGCTGGTGATTCAGTATTTAGATCTACGCCGAAAGGTCACAGACAAAATCCGTATAACCCGCTCGAGTAAAGGTGATGATATGATCTGATAGTTTATTTGTTATTGACGTGAATCAACTCGGTCATGTATCGCTTACCTCCCATAAATCTCATCTTGAACCCAACTTCACAGTAAGAAAAGTAGTCTGAATAAAACAGTATCAGAAAAGACCGCCCGGATGCTATATGACCGCAGGAGACCTCACAGATCCATTTTCTTCTGAATACATCTATCTCCTTTTTAGCCTGCTCGCCACATCCATCGCCCATAGTAGTGGGGTACTCTGCCCTCAGCGCAGGGACGATGTCATCATTGAATTGTCTGTCAAAGCGCCTTCGCCACTCGCGAAGTGTTTTGGCATAGTGAGGGCCAACATTATGTATGGAGTCAACAATCAGTCCGCCATTGGACCCAGAGCGGAGTGTCTCAAGTGCGGTTGTAAGTGGAGGAAGGGTACCTCCTGGGAAGACTAGAAGTGTAGGACCATGAGCCTGGTTGGTAGAAAACTGGATAACAAAGCTGGGCTAGGACGTACTCTGAATTCAATTGTGCGTGATTAGACATGAATTCGAGGTCACAATCTCGGCCTGATGAAAGCCTGAAGCTGGACTCACCCATTTTTGAATAAAACTAGGGCTATTCCTATGGCTAGCCCATCCTTCAAAGGGTAAGAATTAGAGGATCCGATGGCACTTGACAGAACGATGATACATACTCCCTTCAGGGGTCGTGCTGACTTGAACCACACCCACACCCGTTTCTTTCTTGAGGGCCCAATCTATTACGCCCCAATATGTCTTATAATTTCCCTCCCCTACATGCTCCATCATTCCGAGGCTGATGACTCTATCGAAAACACCTGCCCATTCGCAGGGCAAACATCGATAATCCATCAGATGCACCCTGATTCGATCAGATAGGCCCGTAGCCTCAATGCGTTCCCGAGCAAGGTCCAACTGCTCTGAGGACAATGTAATCGCGTCAATTATCGTTCCAGGTATCTTTTGAGCAATGCGAATGGCCAATGATCCCCAACCCGATCCAATATCAAGAACACGACAACCTTCCTTAATTTGAGCTTTCCGAATGATGAAATCTAACTTGCGCATCTGAGCCTCGTACAGCTCGTCACTAACGGCGCTTGTATCGAGCTTCTTGGTATCTTGTTCAACGTGGCAACTAGTGATCCTTGTGAACGCGATATCAATAATGACATTTGGGGCAAAGTGGAGGACCCAGAGATAGAGCTACCGTTGAATGTTTTGGAACTGGAGGAATTTCTTGGGGGGCTCCGGTGATGGACGAAGGGCGGCAAAGAGGGTTGAAAAGTGGTCAACGGATTTTATCAACGAGCATGGTTAATATACTGGCTTTTGTATATATCATCTATTATCGTCGATTTCTCGAGCGCTTGAATGTCTATTAAAAGTGTGATATTTTGACTGAGCATTCTGAACAATGACTAAGAGCGTCAAAAGTGGTGTTTTTTTTCAGTTTGACTTATAGTAATTAGTTGTAATCTAAGTCAGTCGAAGTTACGCCTCTCCAGGTAAATAGTTGTCCTTTTGGAAGACTTTGTGCCATCGCGAGTGCCTAAGTGCATTTTTCGTTTAACAGGTTGCGTTTTTTCTGCGGATGTTGGTAACTACTTGTGTTTTTTGATGGACATCAGTAGTTGCATCGGCCGATTATTTTCCCGACTCTATAACCGCCATACCCATGGTACAAACGCGAATCCAGAACATGTCGTTCAGGACGCGCAACTCCGCATTGAGGGATGAGTCTTCGTGTGCGTGATCCGCCCGACTTCCGAGTGGAAAGGTGTAGGCATTAGAAAGAGTTATGACTCTGAGCTGGCCAACTGTGATCTTCTGCAATAAACTGATATCAAATCAGTAACTCATAATCTGACTCAAGGAATTTAATTTCAGCATACGAGACTACTGTCGATTCTGCATAGGAAGTCAATATACCCCAGCTTCTTTGCACCGTAGAGCTTGTGAGAGTACTCCACATTTCATCAATCTACGAGAGAAAGTGTGTTGGCTGGTTGATCCTTGTAGAAGACTGTGAGCCGCCGCGAGGAGGTCTCGACTTCTATGAAGGGGGGTGCATTTACTACTTGAGCACGCATTGTATAAGTACTGCCCCTCGGGGCTCTTGCGTGGTAGTGGGCCACTCATCGGCTCTATCCTGTAGTCTGTCAGTCAACTAAGGCGGCTAGCCTATGAGTCAGTAGGATCAATATGCATAGCTGTCGACCGATCACTTTACCGCCGCCACTGCCAATCACCTTGAGCATCCTCGATGGTGCGCATCCCTGTTGGTTATACTCTCCATCTGCCGAGTCTGACTGTAGCATCGAGCGGCGAGATCTAATTGCACGAACTTAATAAAAGTGTTAGAAGACAAGAACCTTTTGGTGTCAGTAAGGAGGCTTCAATAGACTAGTAGTGGCACACTGTCCACAAACCACGGAAAATTCCCTAACTGTGCACATCGTATCGGACGTGTTTGGACAAGCATAAACTCAGCAATGCCTAGAATACACGTTCATGCTCACGGTACTCTCTCAAAGAAACACCAGAATCTAATGACCTTTAGATGTCTAAGGAGGAGGCCAGGGGCTACTAGTTTAACACAGGTGATGAAATTTAAGCATAACTAGATCACGTACCACTGCTCCCCCCTCGTTCAGATCTAGCAGCCCGCGAGTTTTATCAAGTAAGGAAGATGCCTATAGTGCCATGGGGATCCGGATAATCCGCTGTACCTCGGAGGATAGCGCGNNACGATCCNGATCCCCCGAAGAAACACGAAAATATATTGACATTTGATGAAGGTGTTTCCGGCATACAAGTCGCTGTACGAGGGCCGGAAATGTATTTGCATTCCGCCTTAAAATAGTGGAGGTAGGGTTTATTCGCAAAGATAACTGGGACGCGACTCGATGTACTATGGCCTATACAGATTCGTCATGCCTAAGTATTGATCAGAGTTGAAGACTTGTTGTGGAAAATGGGGCTTACTCGATACGAGGCCCATAGCAGGGAGTTCACCCTCAGTCTTAATAAACTGCACAAGTGGCGCAATCACTCGAGCAACGACAGTGCGAACTGTAAGCTTGAACAAAGTAAAGGCGAGCGCATCTTCCTTTGAGGCCAATTGCAGTGGGATTTCTATATGCCGTTGCTGTTATACGAAGAACCAACAACCTGACAGACAAGTTCATTTAGCGTCCAGGCTTATGTCTATGCCATCCAAAGAACTTCCATTCTGATCGAAGGGATGGAAGCAAGAATAAGTATAGATAAGCGCGCTTGCAGTGTGTACAGAACAGTGGAAGTTCAGGGTCACACGTGAGATGATCTTGTTAGGGGTGAGTTAGCCGTGGGTCTGTTCGCTGCAGCTCAACGAATTCTCGACGTCCATCTCCATGAGGAGTTGGTGTACCAAGAGATAATTCTCGTACTCCCATTCTCTCTGCACAGCTTTATAGAATAGCTCATAAACAGAACAGCAGAGAAGGTCATTTAGTCCGAAAGTCCTATATTTGTACCCCCAAGGAAGGATCGCAACGGCTCAAGTATATGTACAGTAAAATCCAGTATAATCGATCCAAGCATCAGAGCATATTATGAGAAGTCGGGTTGAGTGGAGTGAACGGTAAAGAGTTAAACAGCAATGTCAAATGCGCATACGAATGTTCCTTCTAGAAACGGGACGAATCAAACACTAATGATGGCTAGACTTGAACACGAGCCGAGAACGTTGGATCGTTCAAGGCAGCTCGTAGGGTATTTTGGATAGCCCTCTTTATCGACCTCAGGATGCCCTGCTCTTGAACCGTTTAGAGTTGGAGCACCAACTCCTAGGTCACGCATGCTTACCAAAGTATAGTCTTTCACCAAACGCAGGCTCCTTCGAATGGGTAGCCAGGCGGCCACGATGCTACGCACCGCCTTTCTCTTGACAAATTCGAACGAGTTGCCGATTCGCTGGCATATGTTGTACAGCTAGTCAGAAAAAGAGTCGCCATCAGCTAGTAAACACACGCGTCAGAAACAAATTGACCCACCATTGAATCCGACCGTCTTGAGCTAGCGGTGTAATATCACCACTCTCACGAGGGTGCCTCAATAACGGCTCCTAGAGTCTCATTAGCTACGAGTCCCAGGAAACCAAAAAGGTTCTTACCAGGCTTTGACTGCGCGGAAATGGGACAGCGGGTAAATAGGATTCGCGTTGAGCGGATTCACGGACTCGTTGGTGGGAGGGAAGTATGATACGCGCAACGGGGCGAGGACGAGGCACATAGCGTTGAGCGGAGAACGTCCACGCATGTGGAAAATCAGGCTCAACGTCAGGGAGCGAAGTCTCAAAAGATCCCCCACGAGAGGACATGATAACGGATTTTAGGTATCAAGTAGAGGGAAGAAGGTGGACGAGCCAGAGGCACGTATGAAAAGTAAGAAGGAGCGTGAATACTGAGTTGTTGAGCAAGGAGGGTGTGGTAAGAGGCAAGAGGAAAAAAGACTGCAAAATCGGCTTACTAGAAAGGCAATTGAAATATCAGTGTCGACTAGGTTCAGTCTTTTCCTCTTTTGAACATCTGACTGTGCGCTCCGTCTTTTTTCCTACGCCCGTGAGTCAAGCTGCCTTAAGCACCCACAGAAAATCTTCATTACTCCGCCGAGTTGTGATGGCGAGGAGATTGGGCTTTTGACTTTTGCCTGAGTGACATGATGGTCTGTAATGCTAATTGCAAACGGCCAATGGTTTGAGCGAAAGGCTTGGGTGGTGGTATTTCACGACTCCACTCAGCATCCGTCCTGCCGGCCATCCTATTCGTGCGAGAGGCAGGAATAAATAATCAGGGGTAGAAACATGCTGTTAAAGACGATGGTTCGGGTCTTATTTTTGGAGAGAATTATAAATGATGGCAAAAACGGCATCGCGATGGAAGAGATGTTTTTCGCTGCCTTAGCACATATCCTCCCTCAAATTCGAGTGAATTCCAACGATTCGACATATCCGCCTCCACCAACAACCAACACCGACATTTTCAACTCGCTGCTCTCCAACTCTGTACGGTAGTCCATCAAAAACCTCCCCTGCCATAACATCCAATCCACTCCACGGAGAAATGGCCTCAGGCGCACGGACCCCAACTTTACACAAGACTCTTCCCCAGCCCCGCAGGCAGGCCTACTGCCAGAGCCCCAGGCGTGTCCTCTCGATAAGGACTCATTTGGACATACTCCTGCTGCGTCACTGCATCTGTCTGGAATCAAGCGAGACCGGACCCCAGTCCAGACACAACGAACCAACAGCTCGCCGACTTTGTGGATATTCAAGGCGCATGGTCCGGTTGCCAAAGCGAACACGCTGTACTACGGGGAACCATGCCCCCGCTCTCTTGAGTAAACAAGGGCATTGCCTCCAATGTACCACTCCTCTGTTCGCGTCTCCGTGCTATGTTTGCGGCGGCTGCCGCTGCTGGATCTGGGTTTTGGGTTTTCGCCTTTGCATGTTATGGAATCACAGGCAGGAGCATCCACGCAGCGCGCTATGGACAGGAGAATGTGGGAGGTACTGAGTTCATGGCTGGAGGAGCGGCCATGCATGGCCGAGGTTT